>NQII01007909.1:85978-117150 GCA_002778355.1 Clitarchus hookeri | reverse complement strand
AGATCACCCACCACAGCTGACAGCACTCACCGCTGAGTTAAGTATAAAATTCGTCGCCCAGAGAAGCCCCACTCAACCACGAAGTTGCCCAGTGAATACGAGTAACCAAATTATCACAGTATCACACCTCTCCAGTGCTGATGTATTTAATTTGTATTGAATTCGAGACAATATATTCGTCCTTAACAAATAAAACAGTAAAATGCTTCATTATTACAATACCCTCAACCTCCAAGCAGTAATATCAGACACGGACCTCCGAAATTGCAAGACACTATAAGCCACACTGTCTTCCACAGTGGCGGTATAGCGTTAACATGATATAATGGCTGACTGCTACTCTCAGTATAGCTGATTCATAACATGGCCTTCACCCACCCTAACAATATNTATAGTCTGTGCCTGGAGGCTTTAACCAAGACACTATAAGCCACACTGTCTTCCACAGTGGCGGTATAGCGTCAACATGATATAATGGCTGACTGCTACTCTCAGTATAGCTGATTCATAACATGGCCTTCACCCACCCTAACAATATNCAACATGATATAATGGCTGACTGCTACTCTCAGTATAGCTGATTCATAACATGGCCTTCACCCACCCTAACAATATAATCGAAGTTCTTGTGGCTCTTCAAGTTTGAAATGCTCAAAAATAATTCGGCCTAACTATATATACCTAAAATTTTTGCTACACCGATAAATTATGCAGGAAAACTGTGTTTTGCAATCCCAAATTATAGCTTAGAAAGCCGAAAAGGCATATTCACACAGTTTTGACGTTTTGACCTAATCATACTGAGGCCATCAAGTGAAAATGANTGACCTAATCATACTGAGGCCATCAAGTGAAAATGACACGTTAGAAGGGCGAACGTTATGTTTGCCTTTTTAAATAGAAGTGAATTTATATTCGCATTTATGTGGCATGCTGTTGTCTTCATAACTTAAGAGAACCGCCATTATTTTTTTCATATCGATAGCTCCTGACATCGGGAACCCACAAAGGTGAAAATAAAAATTCCCACATTTGTTGAAATCGTAATTTTTGCATAACACCGAAGATTTCTCGTTTTTGTAATACGAGTTTATAATATCGAAAGAGACGAGCTACTAATTTCAGATATGAAGAAATATTTATTGAGATAGGAAAAATGCAAAACATGCTTTAAATTATAAATAGGGAAAATCCAAGATACTATGAGAGTAAAAGTAGAGATAAAAAAATTGGGAGACCTAGTTGGGAAACCAGGCTTTGCCACTTTATTAAGGAACCGGAATAAAAATGAAATTATCTAGTGGACAAGTGGACACTAGGACAATAACTACCAAAATAACTGAATGATTCCCTTCAAAAAAAGTTTCACGGTTTAAATGGCAAGTTTCTGCCTGCGGCATCGGCAAATGAAGTAATGGAATAAACAGAATATTTGTGAATTCTAGTCTGATTGTCGGTAAATGAGATTATTTTCCTGGCGTGTGAATATGCAAATTTTATATAATGCTAATATATTGGATTCAAATTTTAANCAAAAAAAGTTTCACGGTTTAAATGGCAAGTTTCTGCCTGCGGCATCGGCAAATGAAGTAATGGAATAAACAGAATGTTTGTGAATTCTAGTCTGATTGTCAGTAAATGAGATTATTTTCCTGGCGTGTGAATATGCAAATTTTATATAATGCTAATATATTGGATTCAAATTTTAAAGTTACCATTTTCATTTCTTTGTAGAGAAAGGCATGCCGTATTTTTTTTAACGCCTCATACTTAGGACAAAATTTTTTTACAATTATAAAATTACTGATATTTCTAAATTCTTTAAAATGTGTCCTTGGTTTAAAAATCCTAACGGGGAAACAGCTTCATATAATTTGAAAGAAAAATTAACAATAAGTGGGTTAAAACATAGAATACAAATAGTGCAATTCAAACTTCGGAATACTGTATATTCTTGGACCAAATAATGAATTCTCTTATTCTCTACTGACAGAGTAAACATACTGATCGCTATTTTGTACCTCTTTTTCTGCAGAATACGTGTGTGGCGTGATAACGAGAAACATATGTGACTTCCTGCT
Source organism: Clitarchus hookeri (assembly GCA_002778355.1). Classification (NCBI taxonomy): domain Eukaryota; kingdom Metazoa; phylum Arthropoda; class Insecta; order Phasmatodea; family Phasmatidae; genus Clitarchus; species Clitarchus hookeri. The sequence continues at coordinate 115,069 of NQII01007909.1, read as the reverse complement.
GTCTGTAGTGGCACGAGGAGTCACAGTGGTGTAGCAGTTGGAGTGCTCGCCTCCCACCAAGGCGGACCGGTTTCGATTCCCGGTGATGTCGCTCCCAGATTTTCACAAATGGTAATCGTGACGGACGATACTGCTGGTCAGTGGGTTTTGTCGGGGATTTCCCGTTTCCCCGGCCCTTGCATTTAGGCACTGTTCTCTAGTCACCTCACTTCTCTCTCACCGGCACACATCACCCCGATGTTAAAAGCCGTCCCATTTTCTCCACTCTCCACTCCCACCTAGTCGCATAAGGATCCCGGCTATTTCCATAACAGAAGTCAATAAACATGTTATGTGTTGCTTAGTCGCAAGTGTTTTTCGTGGGCTCTGCATTATTGTGTTGTTCTATGCATAAGCGAATATGTGTATATATAAATATATATGTTTGTATCTTCACTCGCACCTACNGCATATATGTATATATAAATATATATGTTTGTATCTTCACTCGCACCTACGCATAAATAGACAGGCAATTAAAAAAAACTTTTCAAAATAAATTCTTGCTTGATGTTTACACATGCTAACTTGGAGAACTTATGCTTATGTTTGAAGTGAGTTTGGAAACTTAATTCTAATATATCACTTAACGTCTTATAAAACGTAAATAGTTTTAATGAACATGTTTTTTNTGAGTTTGGAAACTTAATTCTAATATATCACTTAACGTCTTATAAAACGTAAATAGTTTTAATGAACATGTTTTTTAATTATTCTTGCGATGTTGTTAGGGTAGGGTAGCCTTATCTGAGGCGCCGTCCGCAATATTGGTAGGCGTCACAGCCACCGCCCGCCATTGTTGTAGGTGTTACAGCCGCCATTTCGTATCCTTGATCTTTGTCTACCATCTTGGTAGCCAGTACGTCGCCATTTTGGATTCAGCCTTCTTGTGTCCTTGACCTTTGTAGGCCATCTTGTTTGCGGGCACTATCTTGGTAGGTGATGCCAGCAGCTATGATGGTCGGTGCATTCCACTATCTTGGTAGGCGCCTGCTGTAGTTCTCTCATCGTCCGCTAGAGTGCACCACCATTCCCTGTAATGTTGCTTATTGTTGCTGGAGTGTGCCAACGTATTACTCAGCTTCGCTCGAGCCAACCATATTGTTTACACTAGTATTTTGTTTACATAGGCTGTTGCTTGGGGGCGCGCCAGTCGTTCGACTACCATATTTGTTTATGGAGATGGCAGCTAAAATGCGCTGGTGTCGCTCTCTCTCAGCCGCCATGTTGGTTCTAGAGTTGGCCACTAGGGGTGCTGCTTTTTATTTAATTTTTGCAGAGCTCAAAATATTGTCTCGAGGAGGGTGGGATCGAACTGCCGAACATTTCGGCTATCGCGACATGTGCTGCACAAGGGTTTAAAATACGTATATGTAAAATCATGGGTATTGGGAAAACATTATATTTTATAANGCGACATGTGCTGCACAAGGGTTTAAAATACGTATATGTAAAATCATGGGTATTGGGAAAACATTATATTTTATAACAATGTAAGTGTTTGTCGTCAATCCAGAATAATAATCGTTTTTATTACCTTTCCTTAAGTAATTTTTCTTACAAAAATTATAAAAGATGTAATTCAAAATAAAATGCATTTTTATTAATTAATATTAAAACTTTTGCTTTATTTATTGAATTTTTAAATTTTGTTTTTATTTCAAATAGTTTTTTCCATTAAAGACATTTCTTTGTGTTGGTCATCCATCCTTCAGTTTGGGTCTGCTCATCCATATTGAAGATGTCTGCAAAAAAACTGCAGCATAGGTATTTTAAAATAAATAAAACGAAATATACTTTCTTTTAAACTTATTTAATTCGGTAATGTACCACTCGAGGGAAAAATAAGCCCTTGAATAAAAGTAGTAAAATATGCATCGACCCCCTTCCATGGCGAGTTCACCTCTCGATGTCGGCTTCAGCGACTCAGGAATTGTAGCGGGCAGGGAAACCCTCGAGGCCAGAAATAGTGGAAAAAGATCCACCTGTAGATGTTTTATTGGTCTTACATGCTTTTCTTCCCTTTTTACCACATTTTGTTTGACTTGCACCTTTCGCTTATGCTTTACACCCATGCCCATCTTCACCCTGGCCTTCATCACGTTGGAAATTCCCTACGCTGCTATTTTTTCTCCGAGCCTGGTATCTGATGATTTTCTTATCTCGTCGGCCTTCTATGCAAGTATCTTGTCTGCCTGGTGTCAGGTTTCTGGATCCTTGTGCTGCGAGAAGGCGATGTCGTGTTGCTTGCATTCCTCGTCCAATGTGTTGAAGCCCATATTATACCACATGCCAACCTTTTTTAGCTAGTTTGGTTCCCGGCCCACAGAAATTGTATCCAGGAATGTGCAGCTCGAAAGGTATATTGTTGATCAGCGTATCGACGGTCCCACTTCCAGATATAGTCTTAATTCACCGAGACATCATGACGAACTGACCTAAAAACTGATAAATATGCTCATTTTATACATTTATGTTTCATTATCATTTTAGACTCGGAACAGTACCGATATGTCACATATTCAACTATGCATTTTAAGTTCAAACTCTGCCAGAGGCAGTTAACTCATAGTGATAATTTAAAACTACATTCTATTAACAAGAAAACATGCTTAAAATCACCAAGACGCTGGTTTATGAGACCTCCTTCTAATCACCATCATCAAATTTATGATATAAACCAGGCAGAAGGAAAAATATTTACATATCGTCAAGTAAGATGTTACTCTGCCCCTATGCATTCATGCTGAAGATGAGGCTATCTCCCACGAATCGCGACATGGAAGCCTATTTCCGAATAAAGTGAGGTGCAGCATCGCAGGACCATCAAATTGCGGAAAAACATGTGTCCTACTGAGCCTGCTGGAAGAAGAGAAAGGACTTAGGTACGAGAACGTGTACCTGTACTCCAAATCACTCCAAAAACCAAAATACCAGCAACTGGAACGAGTACTTCAAGCCAAAGATGGTGTGCAATATTTCCCTTGCAGCGATAAGGAGACCATCGTGGTCCCAAGCGCAGCATTGCCATATTAGTTGTTTAATTTCGAGCTTGGAGTGAAGATATATCGTGTGAACACCAAGATCGTTCGCGATTTGATGGAAATGGACGAGCATGTAACGAGTGTTCAAAGGCAAATTACCGACAGACTGAACGTGGCATCTGCACAAAGTGAGAAAAAAACAAGTGCTTAAAGATTCCATGGAGCATACATTCGCTACCTCGAATTCCCACCTCGCCGCGGAAACGGATGATCAAAACCATTCCTAGGACATATTGGATATCTTCAGCGAACGAATGGAAAGGATCGGGAATAGCTTGATGGAAGCTCAATACTAAACTTATAAAAGAGAGCAACAGTAACCATTTGCATTCAGTACGATGTCGGACATTGCTTGCGAACTGTATCGAGTGATAAAGTCGGTTCACTAGAAGTATTTGCACGCCAAGAGAGCTAGACTTTCGCGTGGCCTTATAAATGNGAAGATATATCGTGTGAACACCAAGATCGTTCGCGATTTGATGGAAATGGACGAGCATGTAACGAGTGTTCAAAGGAAAATTACCGACAGACTGAACGTGGCATCTGCACAAAGTGAGAAAAAAACAAGTGCTTAAAGATTCCATGGAGCATACATTCGCTACCTCGAATTCCCACCTCGCCGCGGAAACGGATGATCAAAACCATTCCAAGGACATATTGGATATCTGCAGCGAACGCATGGAAAGGATCGGGAATAGCTTGATGGAAGCTCAATACTAAACTTATAAAAGAGAGCAACAGTAACCATTTGCATTCAGTACGATGTCGGACATTGCTTGCGAACTGCATCGAGTGATAAAGTCGGTTCACTAGAAGTATTTGCACGCCAAGAGAGCTAGACTTTCGCGTGGCCTTATAAATGAAGAATTTATTAAGTCAATTGCTCGCCAAGAGAGTTAGTCTTCCGCGCGACATTATGCCTAATGAAATAGAGCTTCTACCGGTTGGGATATTCCAAGTAGGCGATTACAATGAAAGTGGAACAACCGGGCTTTATGAACCACTATTTCGCATGTATGCGAGGGAGTTTACAGAATCCGACCTGCTGGAATACTAGATGTTGCTCTAACTTACACACACACACACTNCTAACACACACACACACACACTACCAAGATAATCCCGAGACAGGTGCTTAAGAGGATGAAGTTCACGAAATAATCGATATTCTCGCTGACCTCTTCAGTGGCCTAGCACTGAAAAGTGGGGATGGTCTGAAGAAAATAGATGGTGACAAGAACATCGACTACGGGTTTTGGGAAGGCCCGAACGAACTGGTGGATACACTACGACTACTGGTAGCTTCCCAAAGGTTTGGAATTCACTCGCACACCAATCAGACTATATCCATTGTCGAAGAACTGAAGGAGGGATGCTGCATACGATGAGTCGGATGGGAATCGGCCACGAACTGTATGCGGCCACCAGGCGCAACTACCGCAGTCGTAAGGTCGTGATTTGTGGGATGAATGACCTGTTTCAAGTCGACCTCGTCGAGATGATACCGTATGCTCGGGTCAACAAGGGATACAAACGCATGTAGACAGTTAACGATGCCTGTAGCAAATTCGCCTGTGCCAGGCCGGTCGAGTCGAAGAATGCACGTGACATCACCGAGGCCATGGCAAATGTGTTGCGTGAAGGAGTCATCCCGACAAATTTGCAAACCCACCAAGACAAGGAATTCTACAATCCAAAGTTCAAGGCCCTGATGAAGAAACATAACATAAACCATTATTCCACTTACAGCAATTTCAAAGCATCTATCGTCGAGAGGTTCAACAGGACTCTGAAGGGCAAGATTTGGAAGCATTTTGTGGCGAATGTCAGTTACNCAAATGTCAGTTACAAGTGGCTTGAACTACTGCCGAAACTCGTTTACTAGTATAATTGTACAGTGCACTCGATTACTTGCATGAATCACACAGATGTTAAGGACGACTCCCTGGTTCGGACTTAGTATGCTGTTCCGAAGAGGAACGACCCATTCAAGCCTAAAGCCAAAATCGGCGACCTGGTGCGCTTCTCCAAACAGAAAGGTGTCTTCGAGAAAGGGATCACAGCGAATTAGAGACCCGAACTGTTTCGTGTGCGATGTATACACAACTATGCTCCGAGGACCTACAATCTCGAAGATCTGAACACCATATCGATCCATGGCGGCTTCTGCACCGAGGTGATAAAGCCGACGAAGTTTCTAGGCTTGTATTTGGTCGAGAAGGCGCTGAAACTACAAAACAGAAGGGCGTACGTCAAGTGGTGAGGTTTTCCTGTCCCGCTGCAATTCCTGGGTNGAAGGCGCTGAAACTACAAAACAGAAGGGCGTACGTCAAGTGGTGAGGTTTTCCTGTCCCGCTGCAATTCCTGGGTCGTTAAAGCAGACGTCGAGTGGTGAACTCACCGTGGAAGAGGTCGATATATATATATAAATACTTTTGTTTAAGGGGTTGTGTGTTTCCTAATGTGGTACATTATAGAATAAAATTATTTTAAAAGAAGGTATGTTGTGTTTTATTCATTTTAAAATACCCCTGCTGCAGATTTTTTGCTGACAATTTCAGCATGGATTATGAGACCCAAACAAAAGGATGGACCACCAACACAAAATAAATGTCTTTAATGAAAAAATAATATGTAAATAAACACCAAATAAAAAAATGCAACAAATAAAGCGAAAAATTAAATTAAGCTCTTAAAAAAATACGTTATATTTTTTAAGTATATCTTTTCTTAATTTTACGAGAAAAATAATTTTAAGAAAAGTGATTATAAATATTATTTTTTCTGGAATAATAATGACAGCAAAAAATTACATTGTTTTTAAATATAATTTTTCCCCCATACACATGGTATTACGAGTACATATACTTGTTTTAAACCATTGTACCAGCACATGTCCCGATAGCCGAATGATCTAAGGCGTCTGCATTCTGACCCAGGATATAGTATATAGAGATCAGAGAGAAATCACAGGGGAGGAGGAACAGCTATAATAATTAAAAATAACTTCCACCACCATCCAGTAAATATAATTATTTTATACCATATTGAAACCACACAAATAAAAATTAAAAGTAACCATACCCACATACAAATGGTGGCTGCATATTGTCCCCCTACAACGAACCTTAACGAAGAAGACTTAAATAACATTATGGGCGACACAGAAAATTTTTTAATAGCAGGAGACCTAAACAGAAAAAAATAAAGAATGGGACTGCCTTTATAGCAATGCAAATGGAAGGAAACTATGTAGACATGCAGATAAAAATAATTGTGCAATTTTACCTCCACCTAAACCCACCCACTTACCAGACAATGGCAACAGACCAGATAAATTAGATGTCATCCTGACCAATATCACCAATTATAACATATATTCAGAAGTTTTAGACGAATTAGACTCACACCACATTCTATATTTTAGGAAATTAACTTTAAATATACACATATCTAATAATAAACACACAATAAAGCAACCAGTAACAAGCTGGGAAGATTTCCCAAAAGATGGATACATGGATAAAAGGCAGTACACACGAGTAAATTACCAGGAAGTAGATTATTTAACAGCCCTAAAACGCTAAGCAAGAAATAATTTTCAGAGAACATGAAATCCCGTACTTAAAACAGAAGACTACAGGCTTAAAAGACAGGTAAAAAGCAAACTTGAAGAGCTAAATATAAAATATAGGAGCGAAGCCATAAAAAACGCAGCTCATGATTCAAAAGAAATATGACGATTAACTAAATCACCAACAAGGAAATGTAAAAAAATAAACCACCCCAGCAATAGAAACGCCTCAAGGTTGTGCAAATACTGCTAGGGATAAAGTTAACACAATAGCAGACAGGCAAGAGAAGCAATTTTCCCCCAATAAAGATGTGCAAGATAGACAATTCACTCAAACAGTAAATAATGACATAAAAAAATACCTAAAACTAAAAGAAACATCGGAATACGACCTTATTACATTAAAATAACTATTAAAAATAATTAAAACACGCCGTAATAATAAATCTTGAGGACCAAGCGGGATTAAATATGAAGCCCTAAAGAAATTACCAGTAAATGCCCCAGAGTATCTCTTAAAAATATATAAAAATGTTTAAATTATGCAGATTTGAACAGGCCTGGAAGAAAGCTAAAGTGCTTACCTTGCCGAAACCTGGAAAAAATCCTGCTGAACCAGAAAACAGACGACCAATCTGCTTATTAAACAGTATGAGTAAAATATTTGAAAAAGCCCTACTGTACAGACTACAAAATAACGCAGATTTAAGCAAATTAATTCCAGATAACCAATGTTGTTTCAGAGCCCAGCACAGTACCATAAATCCCCTAATTAAAATATCTGAATACGTAACAGATGGATTTAATAATAAAGAACAACGATATACAATAATAACTTTCTTAGACGCGGGAAAAGCCTTTGATGAAGTCTGGCTCCCAGGACTAATATATAAATTAATAAACTACAACTTTTCAGAAACTTGTGTAAATTCTTTATCACATTATTTAAATAATAGACGTTTTTAGGTTACATTAGACGGAGCAGACTCTAACACTAAAATAGCAACAGCAAGAGCACCGCAGAGGTCGGCATTATCCCCTATATTGTGCAGTAAGAAAAAAGAAGCGTATTCGACAGATGCGTAAAACGAAAACATTAGAACTGTTCCGTTTATACTTTTTGCACAGTGTCCGTAGATTTACGAAGGTATTATTTGACCAGAACCCTTTTTGCAGAAGAAGAGAATATTGGTGATGGATGAAGACGTCTTCGATAGCGCTGGCGCCCACGGTGAAGTTGGCGCGAAAATTGTTCATCCCTTTGCTCCTCGCTAAACTCACTGCAAGCCATTTCTTGCACTAATATCTCTCGGATGTATGCAACATTGCTGAGGTTAGTGCCATCAAACTCTTTAACCTCAACGACAATTTTCTGAATTTAATTTCCTGAAAGATTGCTTATTCACTCGATCTCCGTAGCCTTGAAAGTTTCACCATGCGTGCGCCAGCAAAGCGTAAAAATATTGCACGTTTCCAGATTGTGTGTAAACAATCAATAGTTCAGTTCTCTTGTAAAGTAGGGAGTGAGTCAACACTTTCTTTCAGTGGGTTCCTCTGTAATGCAGGACATTTTTTTGTCGGTAGAGCATGTACTTTTTTTTTTTGCGCGTAGTGCAAATACAGCTACGTTCAGACTTCATAAACACACATTTAATTAACATTACGAAATATTCGTATATCTAAATGCATTACCATAAGTCAAATTTCATAATGTACTGCAGCACGAAACAGTCATTAAACTAAAACCTACACCAAACCACAAACGCAGATCCGCTACTCACTAACACAAAGAAGTTGCTGCCGCAGAAATATACATACACTGTTGCTGCAATGTAAACACACCAGAAAATTAATTATTTCATCAAATTTAATTGTAATTAAAGTTGACAAGTGGGAAAGAATTTAAAAAGAAGATAGACACCGAAAGGTACTAAGCGAATAACGAACTTGATGAAAATATTTTCTAAAATCAGATATTAAGATAAGATCCTCGAGTCAAGATTTTATTCTTTGTAGTTATACTCTCACACTTAACGGAATTTGGGCGAACAAGATGTGTATATATTTAAACATATATATAATTAAATAATATTTTTAATGAAGACTATACATTTGAATCAATTGAAACCAACGAAAATTGCTGTTCGCAGAACTCCTTTAGTTTAGCGAGCTGTCCCACGCTCATTAAAGTTATAAAAGGAATGTTATGGTAAACAGTACTTAGATCTTTATTTTTTAAATGAATAGTTAAAAGTTTTTATTGACAAATTTTCCTCCAATTTATAAAGTAAATTTAAGGCAGGAGTATAAAAACATTATAAACAATTTACTTAGAATAATGAATAGCTAATACACCAGAAGGCTATGTATGTTACAACGTGAATCCGAAACTCCGATATTTCATGGTTTCTTCATACTTTATGAATCAAACATTTGAAAAATCCCGTCATGCATGAAGTGCTTTGTCGTTTTTTAAAAGTGTCATGTATCACAAGCATTTTATAATTATGTCAAAATAAAAAACCTTATTTTTCGATTAAAATAAATTTTTACTTGTATTTTCTGTTTAAATTATAATACTTCGTTTATAGTTAATACGAATAAAGACAGGGAGAAAATAGTTGGGTTGGTAATGCCTCGTAAGAAATAGTTCTTATGCAAAACGTAATTACACTCAGTGCGCATGAGTGCAGTGCACTGTCCCTCGGGTGTGATTTTCTAGACTGTGTATAACTTCGTTTTCATCAAGCGGAGGAACATCCTGGAAGTATAAATTTAGACGGGGCTTCATAAAAGTTAGAATTAGCCGTGATTATACTATACATTTAACCAGCAATACGATGAACGTCACAGCCAATCGGCGTCTAGAGATGAATTTCGATACGCAGGCGGTGGCGGAACAGTAAGAGAAGCTGCAGAAACGCGGCATTGCCAGCCAGGCAGACTACCAGGGAGATTGTTCTAAGTTTCGTCGGTAACTGCCGACATCGTCTCGAACCTCCTATTTCGCAGCCGACGAAAATAATCGGCTGCTTGAAGACGGTATTCAGGGCTGTTCGTCGTTTAGCACAGGAGTACATTCGGGCATCTTCGGCTAACCGACTTTCCCCACTCCAAGCAAGACGAGCGTTAGTCTCTTTGCACACGGTTGACAACTTACCAATAAATATTACTAGAATTACTCGTTTTAAAATTGCACAAATCTGTTGAAAAACATTACTTAAGACCCGAATAGTAAACATTATATATTTTGTAGCTCGTGAAAAATTGTATATGATAACAAATATTTATTTTATTAAATAATAATAATATACAAATTTTTTATTTTGTGGGGATTGTGAGAAACTGTGGTTGGTTGCCATGTTGGACTGCATTTTTTAACCTTCGTGAGATATAGATGTTTACGTGTAGTGGACGTGGCCCGGGTGTTTTGCAAACTATTTGTGTTTGTGGAAAAGAAAATATTTCGCCAAGGCTATGTGACGGAAAGTTAGCAGCTCTTATTTACAGATTCCACGTGAAACCGCCTGAATAAAAAAAATGTACACATCTCAAATTGATTATATTAATATTCTTAAATAAATGTAACATAAGTTGCATTCACTGAGTCATTGGCGTCATTGAATTTTTCTCTTTGATTTTTAAATTATAACAGCATTGTTAACCTTGTCGNTATTCTTTGTAGTTATACTCTCACACTTAACGGAATTTGGGCGAACAAGATGTGTATATATTTAAACATATATATATAATTAAATAATATTTTTAATGAAGACTATACATTTGAATCATTTGAAACCAACGAAAATTGCTGTTCGCAGAACTCCTTTAGTTTAGCGAGCTGTCCCACGCACATTAAAGTAATAAAAGGAATGTTATGGTAAACAGGACTTAGATCTTTATTTTTTAAATGAATAGTTAAAAGTTTTTACTAACAAATTTTCCTCCAATTTATAAAGTCAATTTAAGGCAGGAGTATAAAAACATTATAAACAATTTACTTAGAATAATGAATAGCTAATACACCAGAAGGCTATGTATGTTACAACGTGAATCCGAAACTCCGATATTTCATGGTTTCTTCATATTTTATGAATCAAACATTTGAAAAATCCCGTCATGCATGAAGTGATTTGTCGTTTTCTAAAAGTGTCATGTATCACAAGCATTTTATAATTATGTCAAAATAAAAAACCTTATTTTTTGATTAAACTGAATTTTTACTTGTATTTTCTTTTTAAATTATAATACTTCGTTTATAGTTAATATGAATAAAGACAGGGAGAAAATAGTTGGGTTGGTAATGCCTCGTAAGAAATAGTTCTTATGCAAAACGTAATTACACTGAGTGCGCATGAGTGCAGTGCACTGTCCCTTGGGTGTGATTTTCTAGACTGTGTTTAACTTCGTTTTCATCAAGCGGAGGAACATCCTGGAAGCATAAATTTAGACGGGGCTTCATAAAAGTTAGAATTAGCCGTGATTATACTATACACTTAACCAGCAATACGATGAACGTCACAGCCAATCGGCGTCTACAGATGAATTTCGATACGCAGGCGGTGGCGGAACACTAAGAGAAGCTGCAGAAACGCGGCATTGCCAGCCAGGCAGACTACCAGCGAGATTATTCTAAGTTTCGTCGGTAACTGCCGACATCGTCTCGAACCTCCTATTTCGCAGCCGACGAAAATAATCGGCTGCTNCGGTAACTGCCGACATCGTCTCGAACCTCCTATTTCGCAGCCGACGAAAATAATCGGCTGCTTGAAGACGGTATTCCGGGATCTTCGTCGTTTAGCACAGGAGTACATTCGGGCATCTTCGGCTAACCGACTTTCCCCACTCCAAGCTAGACGAGCGTTAGTCTCTTTGCACACGGTTGACAACTTACCAATAAATATTACTAGAATTACTCGTTTTAAAATTGCACAAATCTGTTGAAAAACATTACTTAAGACCCGAATAGTAAACATTATATATTTTGTAGCTCGTGAAAAATTGTATATGATCACAAATATGTATTTTATTAAAAAATAATATTATACAATTTTTTTTATTTTGTGGGGATTGTGAGAAACTGTGGTTGGTTGCCATGTTGGACTGCATTTTTTAACCTTTGTGAGATATAGATGTTTACGTGTAGTGGACGTGGCCCGAGTGTTTTGCAAACTATTTGTGTTTGTGGAAAAGAAAATATTTCGCCAAGGCTATGTGACGGAAAGTTAGCAGCTCTTATTTACAGATTTCACGTAAAACCGCCTAAATAAAAAAAATGTACACATCTCAAATCGATTATATTAATATTCTTAAATAAATGTAACATAAGTTACATTCACTGAGTCATTGGCGTCATTGAATTTTTCTCTTTGATTTTTAAATTATAACAGCATTGTTAACCTTGTCGNACATTCACTGAGTCATTGGCGTCATTGAATTTTTCTCTTTGATTTTTAAATTATAACAGCATTGTTAACCTTGTCGCTACTGCCACCTGAGTTATACAGAATGATGGCTAGTAGGGTACAGAGTTACTGTACTTTGGTGAAGACTAATGGCACCTGTGGTTGTTGCGTCAGGGGTAAACAAATACTCTTATTCTCGGTTAGTTCACACATAAGTCTTTTATTTGACTGAAAGTGACATGGGTATTTATACACACACTGGCGAGACTGAGCCCCCCTACAAGTCGTAGGCCTGAAGGGCTGGTTGGCGGAATGCTATGCGTCGGGGGGAAGCTGCTTGACTGAAGATGTTTGTACTTATCTGTGACTGCAGCTTTTGGTAAGTTTTCTTCGTTGGTAGTTGTTGTCTGGTAAGTGGGGTGGCCCTTTTACAGGCCCTTGGACTGTATCTCGTTGGCATGCTGTTCTCAGCTGGCTTCTTCCTTCGGCTTCGACTGATTCCCTACCAAGTCCCTCTGGACTACTCCCTCTCGCTCGATGTGACGCTCCTCGTTGAACCTCACCAATCGTCTTCGCCTTTGGCTGAAGTAGCTGGGTCAGCTCGGTTTCCCTTCTCGAAAGACCGGGATTGGTTTTCCGGGACTTGTGATGTCTCTTCGATCTCGGCTGGCGTTCTTCATCGGAGACCTCGCGTCCCCTCTTCTATGTCGACGTCTGCCACGACTCTCATCTCGCGCTCCCGACTTCTCTGCCTCGGAAACTGCCACTACTTTTCTGGGAGTAAACTCATAAGTTCTCGGCGCTTCTGTTTGGTTTGTCCCGGAAATTTGCACATAAAGTCTTGGCTGTTCCTGGGTTATCTCCCTCTTGATGTCACAATTGACTCAATGACTGACTGACTGCTTGCCTCGTCGCCATCCGGTGCACGAATACATCTTCTCGGGGATGGCCCCTCTAGGTATATANATAATATCTGCTCAGGAGGGCTTCCCCTGTGTCCTTCGTCATGCGGCTTATCTGGCAGGCGGTTCATCCCCGCGCAACTATACACCTCGGGACTTCCCCTTTTTCATTCTGGCTTCGGTTCTTCCCCGAGGGTAGCCTGCCCTGGATATGTATGACAGGGTGTGGAAACAGCACTATGACTATTCTATGAAGCGACATGCGTCAACCTTCTACTCAACAGGTATTGCATTTTGTGTGAATTAAATAAACTTCCCTTCCTTTTCACCACATATGAAGCCTATGGTTTTTAATACGCCGATAACCTTCCAACACATAAAATATTTATTTTTTATAGATTGAGCATATTTGTAGATTTTTACTGTATTTGTGTTATTCATCTTGGCTTCAAAGTTAGTTTCAAACTATTAAATCTTCTTTCAGTAATCAATGTAAGGAATTGTCACCTTGTTGCAGAATACATTCATAATATTTAAAATTAATCACAATCCCTTTAAGTTAAATTACATCAGGTATACCTATAAAATGTTATCATTCAATTATTAAATTTAACAGAGCCAGCCCTGAAACGTTCACAGCTGTAGGATATTAGGGGCTAAAATTCAAATGTACACAGTTTACAAGATTACCCTTCTAAAAAATGGTGTTACCACATATCAACACATAATTATATTTCACATATTTAAACACAAAAAAAAAATAAACGGTGGAGAGTATGAATCTTAAAACATAGAGATTATGGTACGAAGCATGTAAATTAGCCACTCGCCCACCAAACACACAGCTCGTATGTAACGAATAAATGTTTATCTTTGCGTGTATGCTGACAACTGTATAATAGTTTATTGGATAATTAATTACATTTGAATATTCGTACTTTTACGTTCTTTTAACAATATCCCAGACATAAAATAGTCTGTATTATGTTTTATACTGTGTTTAAGAAGGACGGACATGTGTGGTGGAAGTTTGTAATAATTGTAACGAAGATTTTCATGCTTTTCCGTATCGTACATGTATATATAGGAAATTATAACTTCGTAGGNCCCAATCGGCGGGGAAGAGGGATCACGCCCTCTCATCGCAGACATGACCAGCGCTCACCGAAGTTGACCAAATCCAAAGCCCCGACATGATTCATCAGGTCGTACCGAGCATAGCCTCGATCTGATTCACCAGATCGCACCGAGCATGTCCTACCACTAGGCCTGAGATCCTAGTACTCAGTTTACCAAGCGTGTGGTCTAGCCGGAGCACTACCCACACCCCTAACGTAATCACAGGACGCTACTGGAGCAGGTGCCTGTTCACCACCCGGCTCTTCAATAAGAGGGGGAATCTCTCCGAGCCTCCTCCAGCATGCGGAGCCAACCACTGCCAGCATCAGTCCAACCTCTATCGATCAGTACACCAGTGAAAACCACTGATGGGGCTCATTTGATCTTCCGGTGCCACCTCTTATTTTCCATGGCACGAGTGGGTTTTCCCATGCCCCACCGCCAGGGCCGCCACACTCAGGCAGGGAGACGCGGAGTCCCTCTGAAAATTGGTGGATACCGTCATCCTAATCTTGTTTAGTACCCTGGTTTTTCGTCACCGAGAGCCGAACTCGCCACGCCGCCCATAAGGCTCGCCCCGCCGACGTCAGGCACTTGTCCTTTACCATACATATAATTTATTCACAGGGAAATTCCTGTTTTGGGCCCCAACGGCCTGAATGCCAAGAGGCCCAACACCTCATCAAGTGGTTGGGTCTAGGTACCAACTATCGGCTCAAGCCATCACGGCAGATACCCCTAGCCAGTCACTAGGAAGCTGGTATCCCATAGGGCACGGGCGGCGGAGCTTAATTAGTTTAAACAGGGGTGGGCCAAGAAGCCTTGGGTCGCCATGGGTGTTGAGAGGCTATAAGAGACGCATCACACACCCTTTCTGAAAGTCGGTACGGGACAGGACTCGGCTACCATAGCATAGCACTGCCACACCACCTCAAGTGTCCAGCCTCCTTCCTCCCACGGAGTGACCGTATAATCCCTCCCAACTCCGTAGGACACAAACACGTGCTGCAATGACTCCATACTACACAATATTTATTTCCGTATCATTGAAATACACAGCCACATTTAATACCGACGCCCGCCATATTGGTTTAACTATTAAATTCTCGCCTGCCGATTGCTTGTGAGCAGTTGATACGTTCCGACTTCACTCGTGACATCACTCGACCTTTGTTTCAAGCTTACAATACCGAGCAGTAATCTGGAGCCGATAGTTGTAAAGAATCTTTTTATTTTTTCGTCGGAAGGAGAGGCTTATAATAAACTCCCAGGGTTCATCGCAGCCATTCAGAGAGTATGCGCGTTTAAATAAAAAGGTAAAAAAGATCGCTTTTATGTTTATACTTATTTTTGACGGCGGTTTTTCATTATTGTTTCAGGCTATCATAACTTTCTTTCTGAAATTTACTTGTATGTGTGTAATCAATTTTATCTGACACAGTATAACCAGTGATATTGGCAGCACATGATTGTCAAACTGTTGAAGGCACTGACTTAATTTTTTTTTTCCTAATTATTTCGCAATACGCGTAAAATAAACTTTTATTTTCCAAACTCTACATTCGTTTCCTGAGGTAAGAGACCTTTCTCTTCCTCAGAGAGATTACTGCAAAAATTCTTATACTACTTCGGGAAGTGTAAAAGTAAATATATTATTGTTCTGAGTTTTAATCACAAAATAACCTTCATTCATTGAAATGTGAAATTAACATTAATAAACGTTATTTGATTATGTAGCATAGTTTTAACACAGCTAGTAATTATAAACATATATACTTTTAGGAAATCTGAATACTATTACACCGGAAGAAAACATGCATACTGGTGTTCAGTGAGAGTGGTCCAAAAAATGCAAGAAATGAATTTACGTACCTCTATTACAGATTTATGTTAGTAGCAATAAACAGTAAGATTTATATTGTGGTAAAATTTTTATTTCTGGAAATTTACAGTCACTGTTAACTGACGCACTCACGCTAATCACTAAACCCATAGCGATGTTTAACTCTTAAGATAAAGGAGGAATATCATATAATTGAAACGAGGAACTAGGAGGAGGTTTCATAATTGTTAGATTAATATCCAACGTAGTATACGTATTTTCAAAACATTATTACTACAAGGAGTGGATTTTGGTGTGTAGGTGGAAATTAAGTGGACAGTTGCTGGCCTGCAGATTATTTTACTAAAGGTCAGAGCACATTATTAACAGAGTTGCCGAATTGCGAGGAGAGTCGGTTTACGAGAGGGAGTTCCGTAGTTTAATGAGTGTGGAAGGACGCTTCTCGTGCCGGCTGTGTATGAATCTACGGCTGGTCGACATGGTTTGTCTAGTCTTCGCTTGTTCTGATGCAAATTGTATTAGAATTTACGAGAGGCGGACGCTCGCCCAGAGAAATCCTGCGAGCCTTTGATGGGCCGACATGAGTAATTGAATCATGTTTAAGGCCAGAGAAATTAGCTCAGAGGAGCGGTGAAAATTTTCGACAGACAGTTCAGCGTGCGACACATTGCGAAGAGCTCTCGGATGTTGCATTATAAAAGACCATTCCTAGGCAAATTTAAAGATAAACAAGGAAACATATTTAATTTCATCTTAATGTTTTCGCAAAGAGTGAAGCTAAACGTCGTTGAGTGTAGCTGGTGAGCCTGCTTGTAGACATAGTTATTATAAAGATAGCAATTTCAGCTTTCTGGTAAATATAGTTGTTATTAAGATAGCAATGTGAGGCTGCTTGTAAACATAGTGATTGTTAAGATAGTAATGTCAGCCTGCTTGTAAACATAGTTATTGTTAATATATCAATGGCAACCTGCTTGTAAACGTAGTTGTTATTAAGATAGCAATGTGAGCCTTCTTGTAAACATAGTTATTAAGATAGCAATGTGAGGCTGCTTGTAAACGTAGTTGTTATTAAGATAACAATGTCAGCCTGCTTGTAAACATAGTTATTAATATAGCAATGTGAGCTTGTAAACATAGTTATTGTTAAGACAGCAATGTCAACCTGCTTGTAAACGTAGTTGTTATTAAGATAGCAATGTGAGTCGTCATGTAAACATAGTTGTTATTAAGATAGCAATGTGAGCCTGCTTGTAAACATAGGTGTTATTAAGATAGAAATGTGAGCCTACTTGTAAACATAGTGGTAATTAAGATAGAAATGTGAGCTTGTTTGTAAACATAGTTGTTATTAAAATAGCAATGTGAGCCTGCTTGTAAACATAGCTGTTATTAAGATAGCAATGTGAGCCTGCTTGTTTACATAGTTGTTAATAATATAGCAATGCCAGCCTGCTTGTAAAGATAGTTGTTAATAAGATTACAACGCCAGCCTGCTTATGTAATTTTAATGCAGTTAATATAGTGGCGTATAAAATAGATTATCCATGCATGCCGTACTTCTTGCAGATGCCTTCGGGAGTAATAATTTTCCAAGTGTAAAAATTAAAAATATAGCCATGTCTTGAACCATGACGTTTTGGCATTCAAATCCAATTTCTTATGTTTCAAATTGATATAAGTTTCTATGTTTGAAAAATTAAAAAGTGAGCAGTATAAAAGATAAATTTGACACATTACAATTTGGGAATGAATATATTATTAGGTATTTAAAATTTACAAGACAGCTTACTATTTCATATTGTTCTATTGACTGTGTAAACTTCAAAAATTCATAGGCTTCCTTCGCTTCGCTTATTAAGAAATCGTAAATTTAACATCTCGTGGAGGGTATTTAAGAAATTGCAATTATTTATGGCTACACTGATGTAATTCTGTGATGTAAAGCACATTAATTCGAATAGAAATCATCGGTTAATGGGTTAGTTTTCGAGAGTGTAAAGGAGTGGGAAATTAAGCCTGATAAAGGAATGGAATGCGAAAATTACAGTCCTTAATTAAGTATTAAACTTTTCCAGATTATTTCCCCATTTATTTACGGAGGTAAGATTGTGATTTCTGCATAAATCGAATTTTTGCGCCTTAAACGTAGCTCCCAGAGATTATACTTTCATTAAAATATTCTCAAATAATAGTCATGAAAGGGCAAACGAAAAAATTGTCACTCTTAAAAATATTCATCATTACTACATTCCTTTAGTGATTAATTCATGTCGCACGGTTAAGTTTAGAAATGCCTGCAGTTTCAATTCCGCATCACGAAATGCAATACAAAGTAATGTCACACGGTTAAGTTTAGAAATGCCTGCAGTTTCAATTCCGCATCACGAAATGCAATACAAAGTAATGTCACACGGTTAAGTTTAGAAATGCCTGCAGTTTCAATTCCGCATCACGAAATGCAATACAAAGTAATGGTGTCGTGCCTAGTAGTTTCCTCAATATACCTTGCAGCTTCATGTTTTGCCGTGGTTGCAGATTTTTTTCAATGTATTTTTATGAAACACTTAGTGCTCCATCTTAACTTCTTTCTGTAATTTTAAAAATACATTTATGCTTCACCTTTAACTTTTGAAAAATATGCCACTCTAAAAAAATTGTTTTGGACAGACAATATTTTACTAGTGTTTCAGCAAATCGCCGATGTTTTTCATAGCCATCCTAAATAGTTCACTTTATATGTATTATATTAATAAAATACATTTTCTACCTGTGGATTATTTAATGTTAACGTTAGTTTTCGTCTTAATGTTTCTAAGGAAGGAGTTGATTGATTTTGTAATTTTTGCCATTACTAGAAATTTTCTTGACCTAAGCAAAGTAGCATATGTAAATGTTATAACACGGATTAGATGTAAGCCAAAGAGGCATCCCACAACGTAAAAATTATGACACGTGCTACATTTTATTCTAAACCCATTCACACTTCCAACAGACATGAGAGTTCATTTAATAACCCAGATATTTTCCAAGCATTTCTTTGTCATCAGGAAAGAAACCAAAAAAAAAAAACATTATGAGATAGAAAAAGAATCTAATATCTTCGTGACTTGTTTAACACAGAGCGTTTTCCTCACTTTCGACTGCAGATAACGGTAAACGTTATATGACACGAAATTATCTTGTTGTAACAGAAGCACGATGATTTCATAATAGCTGCCATCTGCATTAAGGCATGCCTACACTAAACGAAAAAAAAAAATTCAACATCTGATACTTAAATTTTTTTAAATAATAAATTTATTGGTTTTTATAAGTGCTTAAAACATAGCATTAAAATTATTTTTTTTAAATTTTATATATTTTAACTAAGCCGCATTGAAAATTGCTTCGATAACTTAGTTGGTAACGGCACGTCCCACACAACACTGTCCACTCCAGAAGATATTTCAAGTTACATTAAAGTAGAAGCGAAGTGCCTGGTATGACTAATTACATTTTGATCTTAACTTAAGGGTGGGAAAAATAAGTATATATACTTCAATGCTAGCATGAGTTATCGGAAACATATATAGTGGTGCACTCTAGCATATGGCACCGGAAACAATAGAAAATAATATGGCAGCCATCAGTGGGTCACTCTAGCCGATGACTGTCGAACTAATTAGGAAAGAAATAGTTGATCACCAGTGGCGCACTCCAGCAGTGGGCATTGTAAACAATGCTGAACAAGACGCCTACCAATAATCAAATTCCAAATGGTAAAACACTAAATGGCAGTTGAGCAGAAGTAAGCAATACCTTGACGGTCAAGGTAAAATCCATGATGGCTGCCAACAGACCGGAATGACATAGGAAGAAAAAGCGCACACGGAGGGTCAGTAAACCATCCAGGAGAGTTCCATGGTCCCAAACCAGATATCAGATGGCACCGGATTCGCCAAACCATAATACTTGACGCGTAACACATATTGGAAGTGTTAGTAGCGGCGTTGTCACAACCCTCACACTTCCTCTCCCCCGCCATATTATCCACCCACCGAGCACATACAAGTTGACACGCGTTGAGGGACATGTGGACAGCCGGGACAGGTCAACCCAGAGGACGGAGACTCAGTTGCACGTGTCAAGGTTGTGTCGAGTAAGAGCTGGTACATCGCCGAAGCACCCGGAACGGAAGGCGCTACGTAAATACGTAGGAAAGCGGGCGAAAATGCAGAACCAACCTAGAGTGGCGTCAACATGCCCCTCTAGTTACACAAGAGAAAACGGCTGACAATCTTGGTAGTGGTGACACGAGCACTCCTCCCTCCCTTCTCCCNGGGGAAACTGGGACACGTGCTGCGAAAGGAGAGCTGATAGGGTTAGTTTTAGGGTGCAGGCCAACCCCTCCCCCAACCTTCAAGAACCATGATGCGTGTATGAAGTACACTTTGTACTGCGCCCTACTCCCTCCTCCCTCCCCCAACAAGGGAGACACATGTAGGAATCGAGGGAGGGAGCCAAGAGCCAATATAAGCCTCTTTGCGGGGAGGGTGGGATCAGTTGAAGGACATCAGTGAGTCGGAGTCAGTTGGAGGCTGCGATACCCTGTGCTGGGAGAATCAGTTTCATCAACCAGTCAGATAGAATCGCGAGCCGAGAAAGGATGTGAGTGCAGCCATTACCGAGGCCGGGGAGATCAGACCCCGGCCACATCAGTTTGCAGAGACAGTCGGAGTGACGAGCAGCAGGTGGCGCTGTGTTCGGTACCGCCACCCTGGGATGCACAGGTTGTCAGGAGAATCGCAACATTAAGGGGTCAGCCATATCGTGATGCGAAACGCAGGGCGCAAAGTACAATCAGTTAAACAGTTACCAGAGTTACATCGGACGAGTAGTTTCACCATGCCGGGACCCGAGTCAGTCAGTCAAGTCAGTCACCAGTCACCATTCAGTCATTTACAATAACACACCGAGAAGGTGGAGTCAAGTGGTGAGCTCCAACTATGGCACCATGTCGAGCTAGTGGGATTAGTCTAGTGCATTCCCGCGCCGAGGGCCGGGGTGGGGGTCCGCCAAGGGTCACCTCGCCAGGACCTGGTAGGGAAGTAATCAATCATCAGTTCAAACGAGGAGCGCTATGTCAAGAGGAAGCCAGCTGTGTGCAACAAGCCAACCACAGTCAGTCATAGGGCCTGTAACAGAGGGCATCCAACTCACCAGATCTCATCAACTGCCAAAACATATCCGGGCTACCCAACTCACCAGACCTCAACTGCCGGAACCACTACCCCGCAACAAGTGCAGATAAGTAACACCGTCGTCACTCAGGGGCGTGTCCTGTCACCTAATGCCCCCACAGCATCGGAAACATTGCCAGAACACTGTAATCAGCCCTTCAGGCCAAGAACTCGCAGGGCGTTAAAGTATGAGTAAATTCTCGGCACAAGGTGACGGGAAAGTACGTATAAACTTCCGGAGAAGTTCCGGGAGTGAATGAATAAATTTGCGGGCAAATAAATATGTTCAAACCCAAAACGTGATGAAGTAATGGTTTGATATACCCTCAACATTCGAGGCACCTTATAGTCTGTGCCATCGAACATTAACTGAGGACCCTAGTACCCCACAGGTGGAGAATAGCGTCATAATTATGAGAGCAAAACATAGTTTTATATGCCGATATAAAATATAACGGATTTATTCTAAAATATTAATACACATTTCATGGTTTTTGAAAAATCAACTTACAAATTCACGGCTTTTCCGTACTTCGGACTGAAATAACGAAATATAATTAGCACAAAATAAATTATTTCAGCTAAATTCGCTATGAGGAATATAAAGTTGTCCAAGCAATAACCGAGGGATGAATTTGCATTTATAATGAATAATAGTTTGTTTTAATTCATGTTTGTGGCATATATCCTTTACTATTGTAAAATTAATTTTTGTAAGCTTATCTACAAATTAATTTATTATTCCTTTAGCTTTCTCTGTTGATTTTATTTGCTAACTGTAAGTTAAGTTGTACTTACAACTTCGCAAACCCGGCATTTTAATTTCGGTTTTTCGCAAACTAAATGTACACAATAACATTTATTTTTAGCTTAGCATTCTAGGAATTTTATGTCCAGCATACTACAATTTTTTAAATTTTTATCGTGGCTATGCCCATCTAGAATATGAATTTGAAATCAAATACGTGTTTTAAATATAAATAAATCAAAACTCTGTGCAGGCAGCTACTGACTCCAACAGACTTTATAAGTTCTATCTGGACTATTGCATTGGTTACACGCTCATGTATACGATGTCTTCTGAAGAAAACATACTAGATTTTCACTGAGTTTAAGATATATTGAAGATAACATGAAAATATAATATCATCCTTTTCACTTACTTATGAATTATATTTCCATCATTTTTAAGTACGTACATAATTTCTGCATTTGTATTTTTGTCATTTTAAAGCTTAGTGTACCCACCCAGCATATGATGCAGAGTTTACGATATATCAAAGATTACGGAGGCAAATTTTACCTATTTTCACCACATTAGCGGTTCAAACTCAAAAACGTTACATTAGTTCTTTTGTCACATGTATGTGTATTCAAGAGCAAATGTCATGCCGATATTTCGTCGGTTTTAAGAGATGTTGAGGAATCCTATCATTCCCTTAAATCCTAAAATATGTTTTTTTGGATTTGTATGTGTAGCATTTAAAAGAAAAATATCCGTAGGTACTTATCGTGTTCAAGTAGTATTTAAAATTCAATGGTATAACACATTTTACCTCTATTCACCCCTCAAGTGTTACCCAAAAAACTGTGAAATTCATTTTTACGTGTAAGTATTATTACAAAGTAAAAAACATCGTGATATTTCATTGGATTTAAGAGACACTTGGAAAAATAGTGAAAAAAAAAATTTCCTTTTTTCACCACATTAACGGCTGACTTTAAAAAAGTTTTTTCTTACTGGGTACATACGTTGTCAGGGAAAACCACCCGTAAAATTGGATGTTTATAGTTACAGCTGTTGAAACTGTACTTGATGAGTGTGACTGGGAGTTTGGAATCTTCTTGATTTAGAGAGATTATACCTAGATTTTAAATACACGTAAGTTTGTGACAAAATAAGTTAAAATTTGTACAGTTTCACTGCTTTTGCTACTGAAAGACAGTTTGTTTAACATCCTCTCAACGTCTTTGAAACAATGGCGAAAGCTTAAGTATAGAGTGACTAGTAAGTGCGTGCAAACCAGTGATATTGAATCATTAGCATTAAACTGTGAGCAACGAAACATGAAAGTAACTTCTACTTGATATTTAAGAGTGGAGCTGTGTTTTCCGGTTGAAAAATTGACTATTTAAATGTTTCATGTTTTTTAAATAATATTTATAGCGTAAAATGATATATAAAAATTGGTTAAACACAAATCAAAACTGCGTACCATTTTAAAATTATAACAACACAACCTGCACAAACTTTAAACCCCGATTTTTTTTTTTCAGAGATCTGAAAATTTATTAGGAAAGAATATAAACTACCATTGAAATAGTTTAAAATATTTTTGGGTTGGCTGGTGTAACTATGATTCATACCCACTTAAAGACGATATAACAGCGTCGAGGATCTGTGCACGCCACAGACCTGGGAAGTATTAGGCAAATAGTATACAATTTATGAAGATATCACCTTTTAATTTGCATTGCCNGCACGCCACAGACCTGGGAAGTATTAGGCAAATAGTATACAATTTATGAAGATATCACCTTTTAATTTGCATTGCCATATTTGAAATCACAAAAAGGCAAAACCATTTCTGTTTAATTAACTTGCATTTATTATGTTAACAATTATTATTAAAAAATATTTATTTGTATCCACTAACATTATCTTTGAAATAAAATTACTGTTGTAACAATTCTATACTTTCTGTTAAAAGTAAATTAAAACGGATATGTGTGCCAATACTTTGGTTCTTAAGAAACTAAAAAGCAGAAGCTGAATATCTTTCCTAATTTAGGAAATGTCAAACATTATTTTCGATACCACGCCTGAAGTGTTACCCAGAACATAACCCTTCATTAGATCAGTAAGAAATTTTGCAGCGTTTCATCGATACAAATTAATGTAAGAATTTTAATAACAACCCCAAATTTTTTTGAGTAGCACATTGAACACGTGACGAAATGCAACCTTAACTCAAATGTTAGATAGATTTACAAATGGATTAAGCCATAAATTCTACTTATTGGCATACATTTTTCGTTTACTAAAAGGACTAGGAAAGAAGAGTGGAAAATATTAACTTTTCTTCTTTTAAATATTCAAAAACGAACATTTCTCACAGTTACTACACAGAATCGATCGGTTTGCAGAGAGAAAAATATCTGGAGCTCCTATCTCACGTTCTGTGAAATTTATATTATTTGTAAAAAATAATCACACAGGCGTCACTTATTAAGAAAATAATTGTTATACTTTTTTTTTCGTAACATTTGATTTTCTATCCTGTAAAAAATGCTTAAAATTAAACTATCAAATAAAAAAATTAAAAAAACTAAAGGGCAATTTTGTAAACGGTGGTAAAAAAATGTTTCCAATGCTAAAAGTTAAAGTACTTTTTTTCTATTCGCGGTTTCTTCACACATTTGAATGAAATTTTTCAAACATCACCGCATGTTTCACGTATTTGATTGCTTTCTATTTGCATCCTGTATCAAGAGCGCTTTAAACTTATATCAATATAAAATTATATTATTTTTGGTTAAACTGAACTATCAATTACAATAGCTTCAAAGTATACATTTAGCAAGGCTTCAGAGAAATTGAATGTAACCACAAATATTCATATTCACAAATTAATACACCATAAAACTAATATTTAATTTTATATCAACTGTTTTCTTATATTCGCAGGGTAAAGAGTAATTTTGACGCGCAATTTTTTTATTATTTTACATTCGGTATCAATTTTAAATAAATTATTAATACAAAACTTTCTCAAAATTTTACTTTTTTTAGTTCGGTACTGTGAATATCGTAAGTAAAGTTACAATTATCCATTATATCAGTTCCGTTGACTTCATTTTACATGAAGTAAAACAAGAAGAATTTGAGTGACCTGTAGGCTGAAATTGTGACCATTTTGTTTTCAATGACTTAACTGTTTTCGTGACAAATAATTTTCACCTTTGACAGGACTGCACGTGATCCGACATTTTTAATGTAACAGATTGGTTTTTAAAGTTGGGCGTTATGTCAAACTGTCCGTCAACCTAAAAAAAAAATACATGCACATTTAATAGTTCGAAGTTTATACTGCAGAAACGTTAATACACGATTTTCCGTATGTTTTGCAGTTTCAATTGTTAGTCGCAGTTTGCCAAAAAAAAACGCTCGGTACCAATTATGCCGCGACTCAATATGAGGGTGACTTACACTACTAAGATATTCTTGTACACACAATGTGTGTTCTTCCACCATATGTTAAATTAACGTTTCCATAGGCCTCGTCACTTCATCCATACGTAAGTCAAATGAAACTGTACAATTATTACAAAGTAATTTACATATTTTTTAAATTTGCTAATTTTTAATTTTGTATGCTTTCAAAGATAACACAGAAAGCAAAATAAATGATTTCAGTACACATAAATGATCTCAGCAAGGTAAAACGTAACGTACATGTCCAATGACAATATACAATGAATGCTTATTTAATAAACCACTTTTAATGGTTTTTAGATAAGAGAAACGACGGAAGACAGATGGGGATCTAACATACTAAACGAATACAAAACAAATTTTTTTTAACGATTAATAATGTCTTATTAATCTAAACATTACTTCCAACCTCGAATTACTCGCGGCTTAAGCTTTGAAACAAGCTTAAATATTTTAATAACTTAGGATGTAGGTATCGTTTTGCCATACATTGCCTGGAATTTGGATACAAGTAGACATAGAACCTGAAGAGTCGTTCGTTATGTTTGAAGATGATGCGTCGGTGTTCGAGTATGTGAGCAGAGTGGTGGTCAAACAGAATGGCTACTCTTTCCACCACTATATTAAAAACCGCATTTTGGAGGTAACAACGCGACATAATCAACTGTCTTTGAGCCAGTTTTATCACATCCGCAAACACCTCAGTTTAAGGCCGCTGTTAAGCCGAAAAATAAAATATTTCATATTTGTAATAAATACTGTTCATCTGAACAGTATTTCTTACAAATATAAAATAACTTGTGTGCAAAATTCGGAATGAATCGGTTGAATGTTCCGCGACATATGGCATTAAAGTTCAATTTTATTATGTGGTACTATATCATCATTAATACAAGACTAAACAGTTGTGTATGTGCACATTCTGTGTTTCGTATAGGTTCTTCTCTATACAGTAAGTTCGGTTGAAAATGTTTAGAGTATATGGCATACTAGCCTAAAATAATAGCATGGTGGTTATTTCGAATCAAATTTGAGCATACATTATGTCACTGTTTGGTCACATGATTTTGACAGTACTATTAGCTACCTGTTGGCAAATCGTGGCCCAGCGTTGTGGACATCTGTGGAAACCTAAACGAAATATATTAGCTTTCGGATAACACACGCATACTACCATTCCTTTTTTTTTTTTTTTTTNCTGTGTATTTTGATAATATAAAAACCCACTTGAAAAAATGTATTATGATATTTATACTGTTAATTTGATGTGAATATAATACTTTGTAATTAGTGTTTTATTTTTTGTTCTTTTAAATACAATAAACCAGAAAATGTGTAAATGAATGTTTATGGACGTAATTTTGTGAGAAAAGCTGCCATTTAAAAATTACCTGGCAGAATTAATTCCGTTTTTTATATTTCCACACAGCAACTCATCAAAATCTAATGAACAGGTTTTATGTTGCAGTTTTCAATATTTGCATATCTGATTTCGTTTTTTTATACCAACAGAAGATAACAGCACACACGCAAAATTAAAAGTGCCAATCACAGAAATGTTTTATTAAATTCTGTNATTATACCAACAGAAGATAACAGCACACACGCAAAATTAAAAGTGCCAATCACAGAAATGTTTTATTAAATTCTGTTTCACATTACAAAATGTATCTATACAATGACATATTAAGTAAAGACACTTAATACTTGCAAAAAAATATCGTAACTTTTAGTTTCTACTTTGCTTAAATACATATTCCTTGTGTTGTACAAATATTTNATACTTGCAAAAAAATATCGTAACTTTTAGTTTCTACTTTGCTTAAATACATATTCCTTGTGTTGTACAAATATTTGCCAAAGACAGAGTTGTGCACTGTTTTGTCTGTACAGCACTGTGTGCGCACTTTTAAGCTAGGTATTTGCTTAGTTGTATCGACGAGTTAGTTAAAAGCATGCTGCCACCCGAATTGCAAACTATAAACTGTAGCAAATGTGCTACTATTCAGAACCACACAAAATATTACTTGGAGATATCTCATTTAACCTGTTAAATTTTGTAAAAATATATATTACCTTTGATGTGGTGTATTCTCGAGTATCTATAAAAAACTAAATTGGAGGAAAATAACATATTTTCATCGTCCGGCATCTACGTCAAGCAGTCAGCGGCCAGTTCATCTGCAAGGTACTTACCCTGTAATATAAAGTGGTAGTTAGTAAATCGTCAAATGCAAATGAGTGCTGTGCAGAAGTTAGATCTTTAGAGAGCTTGTTACCAAAAAATCAATTTTTTTTGTACAAACTGCCGTTGAACTTGTAGACATTACTTACATAAATTGTTTTATTATTACGTAGTTTTTGTATTATATTTGTATTATGTCAAAATTACAATGTTAGTGTTTTTGGAATGTACAAACAAAATAAATGGAAACATTTACAGAAATTTTAACACCGGTGATTGACAGGTCATTTCATAATTAATTTTGAGGTTTTCTTTAGCAAACGTTCTCTTACCAAAAAAAAATCTTATACTGCTACAAATAAAAACTATGAAAAAATTCCTTACATTGAGCAATTGTTTAAGATTGCAAAAAAAGTTTCATTCAGTTATTTTAAGATTTATTGAGGTAACTTATTTCATTTTATTTCAGCGTAAATTATCTCATTTCGGTAAATGAGTTCGTTGTTATTGTTTGTACGTCCCCCAAAAAATTACTAAAACTGTGATTTTCACATGAAATTTTGCCTTAAAGAAATATACATTCTGAAAATGTTTGATAATATAGTACCACATAAAAAATTGAACTTTAATGCCATATGTCACGGAGCATTCAACCGATTCATTCCGAATTTTGCACACAAGTTTTTCTACAGTAGGTCACGTAAACTTATAAGATTTAGATGTGTCAGGCATTATTTACACTATGGCTGCCATGTAAATAATTCAGATAAGTTTATCATATATATTATGCAATTTTACAAATTTCAATTAAATATTGTATGTTGAGAGTATCCATTAGAAGCACTAAATATGCATAAATACTGTGTTTTGGCCACTTTTTTGTAAGACAGTGCCAAGTGATTAACTGTAATATTAATGTTCTGCCTCTAGAACATATAAACTAATTTGAACTAAATGTTTTACACAAGTAGTACTACAAAACATTATATAAATATTATTTCTAATGTGGGTGAGATGTTTTTAACGCCTGCAATATAAATTGTTTAGAGACGTTTCTCATATACATAATGACACATTCTGTGTCCCTATATTTTATTCGTCAGAACACACGCTCTGGCGAAGCTCACAGGCGGACGACCGCAATAAGTATTAAGGGTTTTGCGGACGTGATAAGGAGAATGGCGCCAGGATGGCCCGGCGGAACGACCATGTGCGGAGGAAGGCAGACGCAGCTGCATCCCGCAGCTGCCAAGGGACGCTGAGCCCACACCAGCGGCTGAGTCTGTCCCGGGCTAGTTTCCACAATAAACATTGAGAGCTTTTAGCGGGCGTGCTGGGAAGAATAACGACACAATATCCGGAGGCATAAGTGCGCCGAACCAAAGAGGCCACCCAAGAGTTCCCGCACGTGCAGAACGGAACAATAAACTTCCAGGCCAGAATCAAGGGGCGACGCCAGGCCGACTGCGGACCACAGGAGCAGCGGCCACGTGTTTTACGACTCAGGGGGGACGCGGCAAGCACCCCGGCCACGTGCAGGGA
>NQII01007909.1:38433-84061 GCA_002778355.1 Clitarchus hookeri | reverse complement strand
AATTCTTTTAATATTTGAACTCACATTTCAATAAATGTATAATAAGCTATATTTAATGATAAATAAATATATGTATAAAATACATTCCCTTACTGGCTTTTTAAATTAAAATATAACTAAAATATACATTCCAGAATTATTAATATACTAAAGTTAAATATAAATAATTAAGTCACTTATTTTAATTAAATATAAATAATTTATAAGTAGTACATAAATAATGGGCATTGTTTAATAATTATACTTTTTTAGTAAATAATTAACTTTATCCAACGTACTGATAACCGTAACTCACGCTTGACCTTGCATTAGACCATATATGACGGTGCGCGGCGCACTCTTTGCGGTCTACCGCAGAAACGGTTGATTGTATGAAAAAAATGTTCAAACAAAAGTTGTAGAGAATTTTATATTCTACAACTTTTATAATAAGTGCAAATCTTATTTAAGCAATAAAAAGCGAGATATTCGCGAAAAACCGATTTTTATGACCTTTGACCTTCAATATCTTAAGACGCGGACACGATAACATTGGCTCAGACAAAAAACACTTAATCATAATGAGCTCCTTCACTGCTTCGACGCCCTACAGGACAAGTGCGGCAGTTAAACCATGTGGAGAATTCTTGAAGGCGGCACGATCAGGCGACGGCCGAGCATATTATAGGAAGAGCTCCAGCCGTACAACTGCTTAAATAAAACTATGTGAATCGTATAAAAATGTATGGCCCGGAGGGGAAATTCGAAGGAGTGTGAACAGGGAAGGAGAAAGGAGGGGATCCAAACCGAACAAGGAGTATACTACCGCGTCGAGTAGAAAGCAAAGAAAATGTCTGGCGCGACGGGCGCCAGCGTCGCGACCTTCNACAAGGAGTATACTACCGCGTCGAGTAGAAAGCAAAGAAAATGTCTGGCGCGACGGGCGCCAGCGTCGCGACCTTCAACTCTAAAAATCGAGAAATAATCTTAAAAATTTAAAATTTATAAAAAGGAAGAAACGTTTTATTACTCACCTAATTGTTGCCATTCTGGGTGTGGATGATCTTAACACCAGTGACCATGATCTCGAAAAATAGAGCCTATGCGCGAAGATCATAACTATTCGTAAAATTTAGAGGAAAAAATTACACTACTGACCCCGTCCTCTATGTTTGAAGTAATTGACCTTGGCTTCTACCCCAGTAACCGTTAACTCAAAAAATCAAGAAAAATCGTAACAGATAAAAAAAAACTCCTAAAATTCGAGGAATACATTGCATTAATGACCCCATCTACCATGTTGGAAACGATTCTTTTAAAGATAGCAGTGCAAATCTACTCCTGGGTACAACGATCAGCAAGCGACTTATTAGTCAGCTCCCATCGACCCCTAGGGTAATTAATAATTTGATATATTTTCGATCATTCTGCTGACCCCTCCCCCAAAGCGAATTATTAGCTTAACATAACATAAAACCCCTCACCACTGCTCTCCAACCAACACAACCATAACACTGTTCAACTCTCCACCTCCCTCATCATTCCTCTATGCCAGCAACCCACCCCCCGACTCTCCACCCCGTAACAATTTAGTTGCCAGATCTCGACCCCCTCCCCTACATCACGCGCCACAGACACAGCTCTTAAGACTCCAACCCCGTCACTAATCAACCTACCACTAACCAACTGACACCAATCATCTCCCCCTCGCTCCAGCTAATTTCGTCTACTCCACCTTACTAACTATATTTCGACTATTTAGTGGGTTCCCCTCCACCCTCATCGATCAGTTGCTATACCTCATCAGATTACACACTAAAATTTACTCACATACTACCACCATGCTACGACCATCCTTTCTCACGATGCAGGTCAATTCAGCAGCTAAAATTACTCACTATATTTACAACCACTCCAACCCCACCACTATATTTCATTGTCTATTTCATTGGCCCCACCACCCTTAGCACCGTTTGCTAACCATAGATCTACCGCCAACACTACCATTAACTAGAGTGTGCTAGTGATTTAATGATGATGTCACATAGATTACATGTGATTGACTTGTACGTCACACATATGATTAATGCGGCCAAATTCGCGCCGTATCACAATTATTCATCTAAGAGTGAGGTGACATTTCGCTCTCTTCCCTGGCATTTTTGTATACATTCTGGTAAGTTACTATTTTAATGTAAAATTCTTCCATCATATTTCGCCAGGAATTATCAGGCATGCTCGTACTTACACTTACATTCTACCATCAAAATAAAAAATCTTCTTAAAAATAAATTACCTGTTCGTACCAGATAACTATTGGAGTGTAGAGATCGAAATTAAGGGTTCGTTCAAAAGTGTGCCTGAGACCAGAACCCTCACTTCGCCTTTGATTGCACTATCTTGGACCACCACTGGACAGCCTATGTTTTTGATGTAGCCATTCGCAAACCATAAGGGCGAGGTCCATAAAAATTGTAATACACAAGGCCAGCACAAACTGAATTATATCGATAGATCTGATTATATTGTAGGCCCTTTACAAGCCTAGTTTGCCACTATTATCGAGTAATTGGAAAACATTAAGACGAATAATAATATGTCTTGTTTCTGTGTGTACACGCACAATATGTACGCGAATATGTACTTGGGTATTCTCAGAATACTCCCTTTTTTTGCATTTAAAATGAATGGCAGAAAAACTTATTTAACCAGAAGTTAGGCTCCCTACTTAATCAATACTATAAATGTTTCGCCAATTAGATGGATGTTTCAAGAAGTGTTTTGTGATATGATTCAATAATGCACGTTCGTACAAAAAATAAATAGTCGCGAAAAGTTTCACAAAGTTCTTCGCAAATGGAAACATGCCACACAGCATCCAAAATATCCGTGAGTGTATCGCTAGCTAGAGCTCGATTAGTGTGCACAACATATTTTTTCGTAGGCATGCTTGCGACTGTGTGATGTTGATGGTGTGTTCTGCGGCATCCATTCGTCAGGCTCAAGTCTTGGCCGGGAAATTGTTTGCCAAACAGCATCTGATATGAACCAATTGACAGAAGCATAACCAGAGAGCATTGAAATTGCCGATACACAACCCAACTGGNCACAACTGGCAATGAATGTGATGAGTGATCTGTAAATATGTATAAATCGATGTAATCATTCATTTGAGAATAATTACATTAAAATAGCAAAAGAGTAAAGTATAGTTAGGAGTCAGTCTCGGAAGGAGTCAGTCGGCAGGAGAATGTGTGAAAGTTTATGTGTGCAGGAGTTGGTGTGCAAGAGTTGGTTTTTAGGTGCCAGGAAAAGATCATGGCTAATTTTGAATGGGGTGATTGAAAGCCAGTGACGATGCGGTATCGAGTATGTCGAGTACAAGTACCGGAATGACTTCACTGACCGATCAAAAATTAATCGGCAATCATTGTTACTGTTATTCCAGGATCTTTATTTAATATTCACAATGCTCGGGGTATGGTTCACGAAATAGCTTACGATGTGCTTCCCACCATGTTCCGATAATCATTACACGATTCTCTGCATTATCATGATGTCTGAGACGTTTAGCAAAGTGTTTTATGAAGAGCTTCATGAATACAGGGTGATTCTAAAATCATGGGGCAAACATTGAGGGGTGGTAGAAACAAACAATTATTGTATAGGAATATATGGGCCGGAGTGACGCGTTTAGGCGTTGAGGGCGTGGTGGGCCAGTCCGATGGCCACCACGATCGCCAGATTTATCGAGACTCGATTTTTTTCTATGGGGGCATTTGAAAGCCCTTATTTACGAGACTCAAGTTGATTCCATTGAAGACCTCGTCGCTCGAGTATCCTGTGCGGCTACACGCGTGCGTGAAATACCCGGCGTATTTGAATCTGTTCGCCAATCACTCCACCGACGCTACCAAGCTTGCATTACTGTCGGTGGTAGCAATTTTGAGCAATAATTATAAACATTGCTGTAGAAAGGCATTTAGCGGCGATGTTATAAATAAACAATGTGTTGCATTTCATGTGTAGTTTTTGTGTTTGTGCCTCAACGCGTCACTTCCGCCCATATATTCGTATACAATAATAGTTTGTTTTAGTGAGCTCTACCACCCCTCAATGTTTGTCCCATGAGTTTAGAACCATCCTGTATATTTATATTACGCAACCTGTTTTGAGTTGGGTTGGCAAAGTATGTTGGCAGGACTAATTTATATGATTCGCTTTGCTGGTTTGCTAGTTTGAATGGTTGGTTTGACAGGTGAGATGACCTTGTTTGACAGTCGTTCTGGTTGATCTGGTTGAATGATTTGTTTGGTTCGACCCCTTTGACTGGTTGGATGGTCTTGTTGGTATTTTTGCATTCTCGATTGGTATGAGCAGTCAGTATGGTTGGTTGTTCTTTTCGGTCAGTTGACCTGGTCGGCAGGTGAGGTCCTTTGACATGGTGAGCTAGTAATATCCAGTCTGTATGGCTGGTCGGCGTGATCGGTTGTTATGTTTGGCTGATATTAATAGTCATTACACTTTTAACCTGGAGTGGTTGTTTGGTATGGTTTGTTCATATATTTTGCTGGTATGTTTCACTGGCACGGTCAGCTCGTATTTTGGCTGGTATGGTTGGCTTGTATGGTTTATGTTTATGGTTGCTTGGCATTGTTAGTTTGTATTGCTGGCTTGTATGGTCGGTTCATATGGTTGGTTAGCATAGATGGTTCATGTGGTCAGCTGATACAGTTCACTTTAATGGTTGGTTAGTACACTCCATTTGAATGTCTGGGTTGTGTAGTATGTATGGTTGGTTCATATGGCTGAATGGTATGCCCAGTTCGTATTGTTCTATGGTATGATTTGTTCGTATATTTAGCTGGTATGGTTTTCTTATATAGACGGTATCATATGGTAGGTCTTGCAGATTGGTTTGATCTGTGGGTCTTGCTGGGCTGTTGCACTGTTTGGGTAGAATGTATGATTGATATGGATAGCTTGTGTTGTTAGCTTGTATATTTGGTTAATATGGCTGCCTGATATCGTTTAGTATGGCTGACTGGTATGTCAGTTTGTATGATTGGTTGGTATGTTTGGTTCGTATGGTTGGCCTGTGTGGACGGTTTATATGATCGGCTGGTATGGTCGATTTGTATGGTTGCCTGGTATGGCTGGTTCATTTAGTTGGCTGTTAGGGTCAGTAAATGTGGCTAGCTGGTGGAAGTGGATGGTATGGTCAGCTAGTATAAGCAGACTGTATGGCCAGACAGTGATGTTGAATGGTCGTTCAGTGTTGTTTGTTGATCTGGTTGGTCTTGTTGTCCATTTGGCTTGATCGTCTTGTATGGCTTTTAGGTCTGATCGGCATTGTGGTTTTGTCTTGTCTTTTGGTCTTTGTAGTTGGTCCGTCCTGATGGTTAGTATGACCAGTTGGCCTTGATTGTTTTATGTTCGTTTGGATTCGACTATCCCCAAACATTTAAAAATAGTGGCCAACTAGTCTTACAAACTGCCTAGAATATATATGCATATAAATATCGAGTTGATTCAGCTTATTCTGTTCTTATACATTCGAAATTGTAATGGGACTTACTCTGAGTGATAAATGGCATAACCTACTACATAGGCAGTGAGCTGGCATTAGTGATGGTAAAACAAGAACGCTGTTGGGATACTGGTCGCAGGCACACCATTAAACAATCCTTAATACTGATCACTACATTTGAATAACTCGCTTGTCCGAACAGGCACTTGAACATTTAACATAGTTTTCCTTTGATGGGGGATATATTTATATAGATGGTGGTCCTGAACTACAGGTACAAATACTATGAGGTGATTCCCTATTCCAAATGGGATAGAAAACATTATACCAGTATTTCCCAAAGTGTGGGTCGCGACTCACTGGTGAGTTGCAGACTAAAATTTGGTGGGCCCCGAAAAATATAATTTCATACAGAAAACATATGCATGAGTTTTAAATGTTATAATTTAGAACCTACGCACATGCAATGCAAAAGCCAATCAGACGTAAAATACTACGCAGAGTAGGCAGTGAATGGGATTTTCGGTCATGGTCAATATCAAAACTTAATACCGACATAAACTGGACGAGTCAAATTCATTGCGATTGAAAGTAACAAGAATTGAAGTGAACACTAAAGCTGTAATGCGAATAAATAGAAAACAAATGAATCATTTACATTGAAAAATCTGATTTATTACAACTAAAATTATTTTTAAACTAAATTAGTAATATAACACATTGTGCAATGCTGTTTGATTAGGTATCTTTTACATTAAAATTGTTCTTTAATAGTACGATTTTTTAAACTATTTAATTAATGCTATTACCCTTCACTTCCTTGCGCTATGTAAGAAATACGGTGTGAACATTATAAAACAGCGAAACGGTACGTTTCTCGAATAAGGCATTAAAGTGGGTCCTGGACTTTGGCATTTATTTTTTATGGCTCATGGTTCATAGAACTTTGGAAATCACTGTATTATACGAACAATGTCACACAGCTACTCGTAAGAGAGGTAACCACCCTCGAAAATCGATATTATCAAATGGTTCTACCGGAAAATAATGAAACCTACATGAGATTAAATGGCCATTATGAGTATAATGTTTTCTTTAACTAAGGCCTGAAATCTGCGAACACTCGTGGTGTACTATCATCCCCTACATTGAGACACTAAGGGGTGGTATGTTATTATCATACGAATGTCTGTGTAACCCTCAGGTGTGTTTTTAAAGACGTCATAATCATATGTTACTGCACGGAAACACGTCAGTCACCCTTGATGTAACACTCTCGGGTGAACAGTGTTTGAGACAAGGGATCAAGTTTGTATGGGTGCTCTTGGTTGCATACCTGACAGACAACAAGAATGCCCTATAAAAGCCTGCGGGGTATGATGGAATATTGGAACCTAACAGAAATAACTAACCATCTTGAATACTAGAAATGTTAGGGAAGAGAGAGCTAAATACCACCTCTCCCATCAGACAAATTATTGTGATATGGTGAGACTTTGGTCACATTAGTTATGTGTGACCTACATTTAATAATAAGCGAGCAATTTAACATAATTAAATCAACAGCACCATCAAGTGGTAGTTTTCGGTGTCGAGGTATGGTAATTTAATGGTGCTGAGTGTGGTCGNAATTAAATCAACAGCACCATCAAGTGGTAGTTTTCGGTGTCGAGGTATGGTAATTTAATGGTGCTGAGTGTGGTCGGGCACACAAAATGGCCAATGAAATATAGTTTCGGGATTGAAGTTGTTCGAATTTAAATGAGTATATAGAGCTGCTGAATTGACTGNAATGGCCAATGAAATATAGTTTCGGGATTGAAGTTGTTCGAATTTAAATGAGTATATAGAGCTGCTGAATTGACTGCATTGTGAGAAGAGTGGTCGGGTTATGGTGGTAGAGGTAGTCGAACTTAAGTGACTAAGCGGACGTGGTGTGGAAACTGATTGGTGGGGGTGGAGGGGATCCTACTAATCAGTCGAATTATAGTGAGCAAATGGAGTAGAGGAAACTAGTTGGGGTGACGGGGAGAGAATTGGTGTAAGTTGAACAGGGGTAGGTTGGTCAGGGAGGGGTAGGAGATTCGGGGGTGGTTTGGTGGCAAGGGTGGTAGGAAAGGTGATCAAACTCTGGTATGTAAAATGCGAGGGGTTGGAAAGTCGGTTGGTGGGCTGATGACTTTGATGAATGGTGGGGGAGTCGAACATTTATGAGTAAATGGTGAAGGAATTGCAGAGTCAAATAGTTTGATGGTGATGTGGGTCAAATGAGAAGAGATAGAGTTTCTATTTTATTTAAAGCCAATNTTGCAGAGTCAAATAGTTTGATGGTGATGTGGGTCAAATGAGAAGAGATAGAGTTTCTATTTTATTTAAAGCCAATCGTTCGCTGTTTGGGGGGAAGGGTTGGGCAGAAAGATCGACTATGTTGCCAATAATTAACAACCCCAGGGGCCTAGGGGAATCGACTAATCAGTAGCTTGCTGCTCCTTGTTCCCAGAAGTAGCTGCTGTGCTCTGCTATCTTTAAAGAATCGAACACTATATAGTAGTTTAAATAATATATAAAATATAATCATCAAATTTTATGAGTTTTTTCTTCAGATTTTTAGGATTTTCTCCATTTTTCCAGTTTATCGTTACTGAAATCGAGGTCAAGGCCACATACATCCAAAATGGTGTTCAAAGCCAACAATACAATTATTTTTCTTTTTTCACAAGTCGTTTTGAATTTTTGCAAATTTTTCTTGGTTATTTTGCGATGAAGATCACCCAGTTGAAGGTTATCCGCATCGAACAAGGCAGGTTCTGTGTAAATAATAACATTTTTCCTCAGTTCTTACTACCTTTTTCATATTTTATTATTTTTTCTCAATATTTAGAATTTAAGGTCGCTAAGGTTAAGGTTAACCTCTAACATGGTACTTGGTGTCAGTAGCATAATATTTTCCTCAATTCTTACTTGTTTTTTCTTTCGATTTTTAACAATTTATCCTTGACTTTTGACTAAGTTTACAGGGGTTTATGTCAAGGTTAATTACATTCAATGTAGTCTTTGGGTCAGATGTGTATTTTTTCTTCCAATTTTACCAATTTTTTTCGATTTTTTTTTTTTTTTTGCTTTTGATTTTGGGTTAGCGAGGTCAAGGTCACCCACATCCAAAATGGTGCTCGGTGTAATTACTCTTAACAAACATGGTCGCTCCTGGCCGAAGAGCAAGACCAATGGTTGTGATGTTAAATAAACTGTTTCACAGCTCCACAACTTGACAACCCCCAGCAATTGTCCCCCGATCGATCATTGCTATCTGCTCCCGTCCTTGCGGTACAGTATTGTTACATACCTGCCAGGTACCACCACGCCATTAACACTTCCTGCTCTTTTGTTGACAGTTGTTTGCCCCTATGGTTATCTGCCTTACAAAGGTAGATTNCCACGCCATTAACACTTCCTGCTCTTTTGTTGACAGTTGTTTGCCCCTATGGTTATCTGCCTTACAAAGGTAGATTTATTGTTCTTTTTAAAATGTTGATTAACAATATATTATTAATATCGATAGGTGCTCAGTGTCTAGTATTCTCTGCGATAATGTCACAATGTCCTACTTTATCACGAAGGTGTTCATAATAACAAACCTCGTTTTACTGCATAATAAATCATCGTCCAACATTAGGTTAAACAGAAATTAATTGCTTCATCTCAAGTAGTTTGAATTCATTTTAAACATAAATATTTTGTTTTTGCTTTTTTAAGGTGGCATTTATCACTTATTAATCAGTGTAAAATGTAAATCCCATTTAACTTCTCTTGTTGTTTTTCCATACTGAATAACCTCTCCTAGTTTTCGTATAGATATCGTACATACCGGATGTTCGGAAACTCAGTGCCCAAACTCCAGACATAATTTAGTTGGACTAATAGTAACACAAAAGCGCTATATATTTATATCCGAAAACGTGTGTTGTACGCCACAACTTTGAACACAGTTATTTGATATAAAAATACGTTTCCGGACATAAGTGTCTAGGGCTATTGTGTTACTATTGGCCAAAAAAAACTATGTTTGGAGTTCGGGCACCGAGGTACCGAACATATTGTATAACAAAGAAATTTTGAAGAACAGCGCATCTGTACATTCATACACCCATCCATACACCACCATTACAAAGTCATTAGGAACTTCAGCAATATATTTCTTCGTCATCTCTAAGGTGCTTGCATTAGGAACGTGACAGCAAATGCCATGTGTTCCACTTTTTTCCGATTTCGTTTCTTGTACTTTGAAGTTTGTATCTGATGAAGTTTCAGTTTAAACGCTTCTATACAAATCGGCTCCCAAGACCTCTATGTTAAGAAGCGCCCAGATTTCTGTTTACTCACTACATTTATACAAAATATTTCAAATGTATTAAAGCTATTTTTTCATAAAATTAATTAGCTAATACTAAGTAGACGTGAAATAAATTTTAAAACTTAAGAACCTAGCAGTACACGAAATAAATCAATATGTATAAATAACTTAGAATATTATTTTATTATTTTTTAAATAAAATCAGAATAGCTTTACTTAGAATATAAACAAAGGAAAATAATGTGTTCATGGTGAACTCTCTATAATAAGAAGTAATTCCTGCAGGGTCAAACCATTCGGAATAGCATATAGAGATTATAAACAAAACCCGAAAAACCGTACACGCATAATGGAAATTAAAAATGACCTTTATGAAAGTCCAAAATAAACTAGGTGTTATTTAATAAATCTGCAAAATATTTGTCTTTAAATTTTTTAAGCATAAGTAATGAAGGATTTTTACTCCCTAACGCTGAAAGAGAAGGATATGTGGCATGACATTTTGTTTTTTGTAACGCAGTTGAATCACTGGTCGAAAAGCGATATGCTATGTTCAAGCTTCACCTTAGTGGATGGATCGCAATTTATTTACTCTTTTCCTTACCGACTTTGCAATCTTACAGAATACTGACTTAAAAAGGAATTAATTTTTTTCTCACCCTTCGCTCCACTCAGATAAATTTGAAAGCTTCGTTATAGCAAACATATTGGCTTTTTCAATAAAATTGTGTGATTATCGTTTGGCTTGCATTTTGACTACGTCTATCGCTTCCCATTAAGAGCATTTTCCTTCAAGACAGGTAATTCCAATAAGGTCATTTCAGCTTGGGCTGGACTGAATCCCGAGTTTCGACAAGGAAAAATACAGCAAAATTAGAGATATTGGGATATAACGTTTCTGTACAGTTTTGAAGTTGTAATGTACATTCCAGGTCAGCAAAACTTTTAGCATTGTTATTCCCAAATATGAAGATAGTTTCCTAAGTTAACGTTTTTGTCGATTTACTGTAAGAGAGTACAACAAGTGGGCTTAGGTGTCAGCAAATTCGCTGACCAAGTCACTTTCACCTGGATAGCTTCGGCAGTTGTCTTGCAGAGAACATATTTACCTTCAAGTTTCAATGATTTCAAATGTTTTCTTACTGATGGAACGAATTCGGAATGTAACCACACCTGGAGCAATACCGTATTTGTTCAACATTTAATCTGGTCTAAAAAGCGAGGGAAGCAGTTCTTGAAAGCCCGAGGCTCTTTTATTACCTTATGACCATCGTCCAGCTTATTATTCCCGTTTACGTTTGTAATTTGCATAAAACGTATTCGTTCCTCAGTTGTTTTTCATACCGGAGCTTCAACTTCGTTTATATGAAATAAGGTTTTTTTTTTTTTTCAGGAAGGTTACAACTACCCCTCCCCCCTTCCACCAAAAAAAAATTCGTCTTCGCTCACCACGCACGTTTGTCTTGAAAATAAAATTTATCCCAATTGTTTTGATATCCACAATAACACTTGAGAGTTTTCTTCCTGACATGGCAAGGTATCGAATTTCATGACGCTTTCAAAATGTAATAAGCCAAATTTAACTAGTTTTGAAGGAGTCATATCTGAGTAGATATTCTTTTGAAAACATTTAACTTTTTGCCTCAAATTCGGATCTGAACCGGAGTGTGTTGAAAGTGATATATTAAAATAATAATCAATAAATAGTTAATTGGTGACTTTAGGNTCGGATCTGAACCGGAGTGTGTTGAAAGTGATATATTAAAATAATAATCAATAAATAGTTAATTGGTGACTTTAGGCAATGATTTATTATTTTCATTGATCACTCCTCGGAAACTAATAACGTACATCAAAAATTTCTCTGTAGTATTTGTGTCCTTTTTAATGTTGCTTGTGTTAAACATATTCACGTTGAATGCCTTGGCCTTCTTAGCAGAGCTATATCCCGTATCAAGACGTAGCAGAATTATATTGTTTTCGCTATACAATGAACTTATATGTGTTATTTCCTTTTTCATTTCACTTATTGCAGTAATATTTTCACTGTCCTAGCAGCTTGATTTTGGTAGACAAATGGTCTGTAGCTACCGAAAGAGGGAGAGAGTAAGTAAAAGAGACAGAAAAAAGAATCAAAGAAACGAAATCAGTGAAAATTTCTCCAATTGAATTCGATTGGAACCACTGGTTCTATTTTTTAGAAATAGGTCGGGATCTACGAAAAGCATGAGATTGGATTTTGCGGCAAATCTCCTGCAACACCAATACATGGGCACGCGAATGCATGCACACACTCAGACACCAATTATTTGTTTCACAGTATCTCTCCTTTCTCTTTATACCAGCGAGAACCCACGTCCTTCACTGGTACTCTTGCTCTCATATAGCACTTTATTTCTTGCTCTGTTAGAATTATTGAACTGTGTCGATTACGGAGTAAGCACTATACGTATTTCACATACTTTATTTTTTTTAATAGTTACTATGTGTGGTGCCATATGATATTTGAGTATTAAGGGTTGGGATGTTTTGCTGGAACATTTGATTTGCCCGTCTGATGGCAAGTCCTGTTGATATGACTTTCGTTATGGCTGGTTCGCTGGCGAGGGTATACTGTATGGAGTGATGGTATTTCTGGTGTGTGATCGCTATTGTATGATGAAATGGTTTGTGGTAATAATTCGCTGGAATATTTCATAGGAATGTCTGTATGATGCCTATGATGGCATAGGTGGTACGAAAGTGAACTGTTTAGTATAGCCGATATGGCCTAACGGAATGGACTGCAGGTAGTGACTGATGTTATGGTCTGTACATGTAGTCGGGGTATCACATTATAAAATATTTTAGTCGGATCAATCCGTAGGAATAGCTGGTTGGAATATTTCCGACAGTGGCTATGGTATGGCATCAAATATTATGAGATAGTTTAAACAGTTTTCGTTGTACAGTTAGAGTTTTGGGGTGTATAGTTGGTTTATATGATATTAATTATGTTTGGGCTGCAGAGAATGCAAGTTGGTAAATTTAATTAATATTATGGTGTTAGGTGTCAGGACCCCTTTTCTGTCAAATTAAACATTGTTTTAACATGCGCCAGAATATTACTAAATAATTGAAAATTGGTAATTTTTTTTTAATGTGGTAATGTTGTGACAGTATGAAAATATATATGATGACGAGATTATGCATAACCTTGTCGCTGTTAGTTTACTGGGAGTGATACCGGGAGAGTCATCCTAATATCAGCACATACAAACCTTCATCTGCCAAGAAACCACGCATATCAGAAGGATGTGGTATGCCTGCTCCTGTTCCTACTCACATTTAGGGCATTTTTTTTAAATACTTCCTGACTGACTGTATGGTTTTCATAGTGTTAACATGATTGTATGGTAGTCATGGCTACTATGTTGATATGGTACGGCCTGATAACATGTTCTGTTGTTTTGGTGGTATGAAAAAGAGTGTCCCTTCAATGGTCTAGTCAGAATGGTTTAATCATATGATTAGTTAATGTGAGAGTAATGGTTTCAATGCATGTTTAATTCGTACAATAGGGAAAAAAATTCTTGGTTGGTATGGTTGGTTAGTGTGATTGGATCTCATTACTTGGTATTGTACCTGCGAACTAAGGCAGTTTGGGTGTCATGTAGATTATATTTATGGTGTGGATTATATGATAGCGTATTTCGGATTTAAAATTATTCACGAATATCCGAAAATGCCATTATTAAACTACGGGTATAGGAAAACACGGAAATTGTAAACGCGTTTGATGGCACGTTGCGCAGCGTGAAGTGTACGGAATAATACACCTCAGATGGAAAAGAGACCGGAAGAGAAGTGTGGAGGTGGCAGGACCCAATCTGGAACGACCTTATATTTGCTGTGCAGCTATGAAAAACAAACACGTTGGATATTTCCAAACAGCCTTGCTCTGATCTATTACCACGGCAGAATTTTTATCTTGGCTCTCATCGTGCGAACATCGGTTTAAGACATTTCAGAATACTTTGACGGCTTTAAATGATAGAAGATACAGAAATTAATTTAACTGAAGGTTGTTAATGTGTATAAGAATTGAACGTTTTAACTTATTAATTTTGAAATAAATTTTAATTTAACTACTTTAATTTTAATTTTTGTTTATTATCCGTAGAGAGCAGCAGATAAATAGGAACTCAAACAGAATTGAATGTAAACTGCTGAACTTGGTCGTCAGTAATGCGCTGGCACAAATCAAAAACTCAGATCACGCACGTAGTTTCCGCTGTTGGTCATATTCGTATTGCAAATGTCCTTGAAAGTTGGCGGTTAATTGACTTTTAATTACTTACATGTTGAGGGCGGTGGAAAATAAAATTACACAGATGTTGTGGTTTCCAAAATATATTAATAATATGTCATCTCGAATAAACAAACGTTCTTCCTTTACCGAGGCTACTAAATATTCGTAAATAAAATTGAAAATATATAATATGTATTAAGTAGGTAATAGAAGGCTTTGAATCTCAAAAAATACTTATTTGTATATGACCATGGTCTCAGTGTTTCTATATAGTCTGCATTCTTGACGTAAAAACATCATAAAATTTGACCGACACATCGGGTAACAGGATGGAAGCAGCGAAGTAAGGTTTGCCGGGTGAGAAATTCCGAAACCATAACTTCGTGAATAATGACACGATTTTAATAAGAGTTATCTCAGTCTATCGAGCATAAGAATATGATGTGAGCATCACCTTGAGTTGGCGCCGCGCATGCGCGAGGCAAGGGTAGGGGACCGCAGTGCGGCGACCGGAGGCAATTTCGCACGTGGGCGAAAATTTCCCGGCATCATATCTCACCGCTCCGATATGCTAGCGCGCTGAATTTCATGCGAAACGAAAAAACGTCTTCTAGATCTGTCAATTTAACCGTCGATACTGTGTCCCATTTCACAAATTAAATTTTATTCCAGTATCTCAAGGAAAACAATACGAGCTAACAATAACATATTCATGTAAAACATACGGCCAAGTTACTAATACCGCCACATATAAAATTTTTGTTTACCATTTCAC
This sequence comes from Clitarchus hookeri, assembly GCA_002778355.1. NCBI lineage: Eukaryota > Metazoa > Arthropoda > Insecta > Phasmatodea > Phasmatidae > Clitarchus > Clitarchus hookeri. Next base: position 69,135 of record NQII01007909.1, on the reverse strand, counting down.
GCCAAGGTGTGTGTGTGTATATATAAACTGAGATGACAAAATTCATACGATAGAAATATGCAAATATACAGATGGCAGTAGTATCGCGTACAAAATGTATAAATGGGCGGTGCATTGGTTGGGCTTTCATTTGTAGTCAAGTAATTGACGTGAAAAGGTTTCTGACGTGATTATGGCCGCACAACGGGAATTAAAAGACTTTTAACACGGACTGGTAGTTGGAGCTAGACGCATGGGACATTCCATTTCGGATATGGTTAGGGAATTCAACATTCCGAGATCCACAGTGTCAAGAGTGTGCCGAGAATCCCTAATTTCAGGCATAACCTCCCACCATGGACAACACAGTGGCCGACCGCCTGCACTTAATGACCGAGACCAACGACGTGTGCGCAGAATGGTCAGTGTTAACAGACAAGAAACACTGTGTGAAATAACCGCAGGAATCAATGTTGGACGTACGAAGGACGTGTCCGTTAGGACAGTGTGGGGAACTTTGGCTGTACTGGGCTATACCAGCAGAAGACTGACTCGAGTGGCTTTACTAACAACACGACATCGACTGCAGCGCCTCTCCTGGGCTCGTAACCATATCGGTTGAACCCTAGAGACTGGAAAATCGTGGCTTGGTCAGACGAGTCCCGATTTCAGTTGGTAAGAGCTGATGGTAGGGTTCGAGTGTGGCGCAGGCCCCACGAATCCAAGGACCCATGTTGTCAACAAGGAACTGTGCAAGCTGGTGGAGGCTCCATTATGGTATGGTGGGCTGTTTTTACATGGAATGGACTGAGTAGTCTTGTCCAACTGAACCGATCATTGCTGGAAAGGGTTATGTTAAGCTACTTGGAGACCACTTGCAGCCATTCATGGACTTCATGTACCCAAACAAGGATGGTATTTTTATGGATGACAATGCGCCATGTCACCGGGCCACAACTTTTCGCGATTGGTTTCAAGAATATTCTGGACAATTGCAGCGAATGATTTGGCCATCAAGATCGCCCAACAAGGATCCCATCGAACATTTATGGGACATAATCGAGAAGTAAGTTCGTGCACAAACTCTTGCACCGGCAACACTTTCGCAATTATGGACGTCTATAGAGGCAGCCTGGCTCAATATTTCTGCCGGAGACTTCCAACGACTTGTTGAGTCCATGCCACGTGAGTTGCTGCACTTCGCCCGGCAAAAGGAGGTCCGACATGATATTTGGAGGTATGCCATGACTTTTGTCGCCTCAGTGTATATATATATATATATATATATATATATATGCACACACTGAAGAGCCAGAAAAACTGGTATAGGCGTGCGTATGCAAATAACAGAGGTTGGAACCAATCAGAGTAACGCGATGCGGTCGGCAGCTAGAACGGTTACTGCTGCTACAATGGAAGGTTATCAATATTTAAGTGAGTTTGAACGTGGTGTTATAGTGGGCGCACGATAGATGGGACATAGCATCTCCGAGGTAGCGATAACTTTTGGATGTTCGCGTTCGACTATTTCGTGAGTGTACCGTGAATACCGGGAATCCGATAAAACATCACATCTTCGACCTCGCTGCGGCCGGAAAAAGATCGTGAAAGAACGGGATAAACGACGACTGACGAGAACCATTAAACGTGGCAGACGTGCAACCCTTTCTCAATTTGGCGCGGATTGGATTTGTGGACTGCCCCGCAGTATTCATGGTGTGAATTGCCTCCTGCATACCTTCAGACATTTGTCGAGTCCATGCCACGTCATCTTGCGGCACTCCTGGTAAAAAGGAGGGGGGGGGGGCTACATGTTATTAGGCAGGTTTACTAGTTATTTTGACTCTTCAGTATATATATATACATATATATATATAGCCATTAATTTACATTTTTGTGAGTACTGCAATTAAGGCTCCCGCCTCCCGTCCTCTTGAACAACGCTGCAGACTATTTTTACAAATACACGTAACGTGCGTCTAATGTATTGTTCTACGAAAATAACACACACTACAGACGAGGGCTGCTGAGCACTTTCACACACGTTAGAAACACCTTTCAGAGTACTTCACAATGGCCAAGAACTACTTTTTCAAAGTGCTAGAGCTCAAAAATACGCGTCAGATACACACAAAACTACTCTACGACACTGCACTGAAACTAATTGCAGACTTTCCACCAATAAAATAATAGGGTCACCGCTGAAAGTCCCATAGACCCACGCAGTGCGAAGAGAACACTGCCCACCAGTTGAGGGCCTTGCGCTTAGTGGCGATGACACTCTTGATGTGCGTGGTAGTGTCGTCCTTATGGGGCCAATACTTCTCGGCCTCAAACGCAGGAAAAAGCTAAAGCTAGGTTCGAAGCATGGAATGGGAGAGATTTCCACCACATTGGACTTAAACGTATTCATCCATATCTTATATTCAAGATTCTATATTCAATACCAAGGTAGGCAAGGGACGGGGAACATCTTAACAGTTATTTCGAAATCCAACTTATTTTCCCCCCGTCACTCATTATATCTTACAGGCATGATCAGAGGTTCTCTCGTAATTTAACAAATTTTGTCCCACATAGGAAAATACGGATATAACGTAAACTGTTCAACATTTTTGTTAAGTAGTTTTATGTGGCATGTCAATCCTTGATTTAAATTACCGGCCGTGAAATTTGATTACGAATATATGTTTAGTAATATTCTAGAGGGATGGAATATGCCCTCTCTAAGCCGACGCAACACAGGTTCGTCTTTCACCTAGAACAGTAATGCGGTTCACAATTCCGTTATCCATAAGGAAGTTGATTGAGAACTGAGCCTCAAGTTCTAGTTTGCAAATTTACTTCATCGTTCTGAACACTTGTCGATAAAGGACAAACCGTAAAGTTTCTTGCCATACATCCACGGAACTTTTCTCAGGGTACTGCCACAGTGCAAGCTGCGATCAAAGCAGAGATGTCCCCCAAGAAACAAAGTATTTCTTTTAAAATGTATATTCTGCTTGAACTCGTCTTGTACACATCGTTAGGGACAGTGACTTTTTCGCGTAAAAATTGGAGCACACAGCAGACTTCAATACTATATACACACCTCAGCTGTTGTTATACCTCCGTTGGTTGTTGGTGCCGTGTCCGCCTTTGACTAAGCCACTAAGGACCCAAGTAATTCTGACACAGAACCTTCGTGAATCGTGCGCAAACGGTCAACACGGGGGCCAGAACATTTTTCAGCTAATGCAAGAATCTAGAAGACCCTACAGTGCTTTGGACTGTACTTTGTCTCGAAATGTTTTCGCGAAGTATCACTGCTCCTACACATTGCTATCTACGGGCGGCTTGACTGAGCCCGTGCGTAAGGCGAGGGCGGGGTACTGACCTGTCGAAGGAGATGCCGGTGAGAGTGAAGACACTGGCGGCCACTGACACGTTGGCGATGAAGTTGTTGACGGTACAGTACGTCCTGCCGAAGTACCAATCACTGCGAACACAACACCACTGCGTTACATTCAACTACTCCCCCTGCACGGCTGCCGCAGNCACTGCGTTACATTCAACTACTCCCCCTGCACGGCTGCCGCAGGACACGTCCTGCACTACTGTAGCCTGTTCACCGCTAATTGAGCACTTTTGAAATCAATGTGCTTTGAATGATACTGCCCCTACCTCTATGTATTTTATCCGGAACAATGACTGGAATACGCTTAGTTAAGTTGGTAACAATGCAGAGAAAGTAGTTCCGAATTAAAAGTGTACTGTTTACNACTGACACGTTGGCGATGAAGTTGTTGACGGTACAGTACGTCCTGCCGAAGTACCAATCACTGCGAACACAACACCGCCACGTTACATTCAACTACTCCCCCTGCACGGCTGCCGCAGGACACGTCCTGCACTGCTGTAACCTGTTCACCGCTAATTGAGCACTTTTGAAATCAATCTGCTTTGAATGATACTGCCCCTACCTCTATGTATTTTATCCGGAATAATGACTGGAATACGCTTAGTTAAGTTGGTAACAATGCAGAGAAAGTAGTTCCGAATTAAAAGTGTACTGTTTACNCAATGACTGGAATACGCTTAGTTAAGTTGGTAACAATGCAGAGAAAGTAGTTCCGAATTAAAAGTGTACTGTTTACATTTGTAAAAAATTAAATAATTTTTTTTAGCTTTCTTTATTTTATTTTTTTAGTGCATAGATGTGCGGGAATTAAAAAATATTTACTTTTAAACAATTTAATAGTTTCACCTGTCTGACGCGTCAATAAAATGATCAGGCTCACGACAATGTCAAGTATATATATATGATGGAAGAATATAAATATTAAAGTCAAGTGTTTTCGCAGCAGTGATAATGCTAAAAGTACAGTAATATTTGTTATCTGTGAGTCTCCAGTTAGTAATGTTTCTGATAATGTAAAATACAGTTATGCAGTTACTGTAACTGTAGTATTCAGTACTTTTGTAACAATTTACATCCTTACTGTTGTGTCAACATTAAGGTGGTTTTTATGTTGCAGCAAAACCAATTTTGTGTTGAATTCACGTTAATTGCTGTGTCTACAATATTATTGTTTTTCCATTACCTTAAAGAGCATTCTGATGTAAAATAAATTAAGTTTATTTTGTCATAAAAAGAAATATTACTGATGGAAGAAACGTAAGATATAAGGTGAGAATCAAGCCCGCGTCTTGTCTGAATAACTATCTCCACTTTACGGAAGGTTATATTTAGTTCTCATTATATGATCAGAAATTTAAATATAGTGGTTTCATTTTACGAGGTTAACGCGGTTCACTAGTATCCGCCATTTTACAGTGTCGAGTCAGCGTACACTGGTATTGGCTGGTCATTCCTTAAAACAAATAATTTGTTATTCCTGTTATTTTTATCGTAATACATTTTTAGTAGCGGCAACATTACCTAGCGCCTTTCTTAACATTAAAACTTCAAAAGAATATTTCCATTACAGTATTTCAAAACTTTGCAAGTGGTTGACACTATTAAATTTGGCACATTATTATTAATTTACTGCAGCATAAACGTTTAAAGAAATATCTCAATAGTAATTTTCTTGTTGCAAAAATTTTAAACCTTTTCCTTTGTAAACAATGTTCGTACAAGTATACTGTTAGTAGGACATTCAAAAGTGCTCAAAAAGTATATATAAAAGTATACACAGTGTAAAAATTGTGGAATTAACAAAAGGTTTGAGTATAATACATGAAAATAATATACTGGTAATTTTGTATCATAGCCGACCGGTTGGTCGCAGCGGCCCCATGAATCTGGCGCATGATGTTGAAGATATGGTGGCAATCTTCATGTCGCGATTACTACAGATGATGAGATGCTGAATAATGTTCAAGGTAATATTCTGTGGCGTGCGGCCACGCGATAGTGAATGGACAGTGGACACTTCGAACATCTGGTGTGATTCTCACCCGTCTGACAAAGTGCTGTAGACCGCTACTGCGGACGGCTGTTATACCTGTACTGAGGAGTTGCGTGTGTGAACGTGTAATGTCTTTACCTCATGCACCACAAGTAGAACTTTACAAGGCACAACTTACTGCCTTCATCGCAGCATCACTGTTACATGGTGTGTGCTGCACCACACACGATCATTAGAGCTAGTGACTTTTCGAGAAAAAAAAANCGCAGCATCACTGTTACATGGTGTGTGCTGCACCACACACGATCATTAGAGCTAGTGACTTTTCGAGAAAAAAAAATGAGTGCATGGACTTCAACACTATCAGCACCAAACAGCATTTTGTCTCTAGCCATCGGGTGCTGTCTGCTTGAGAAGCGGTTTTCTTATTTGATCGAGCAACTCAGAACTGGGCGACATCGGCACCGCTCCTACGTGATTCGTGTGCAGACAGTTGACACGTGACAAAATGTAATTCAGCCAATCGAGACAAGTACACGACTCTACAGTGTTTTAAAGTATAACTTGTCTTGAAACTTCACTATCCGTAACGACCATGCGTTAGATTCATGGGGCTGCTGAGACCAAACAGTTAGACGTTATAAAATATCTCCTGTATTTTTTTGTCTCAGTTTTCATTTCTCTACGCTGCCCTGGCCTTCTTACAATCCGCCGTTTTTGACATGCTGTGGAGAGAATAGGGCTGAAAATAACCGACTAACTTTGCGATGTAACGCTTATACCCAACCAGAGAGTCAATGTAATACTATCTTAAAGTGGAAAATAACGGAGGGAGGAGGCTTTGAAAATTGAGTTGGAAAACATTTTAATGTAATAATTTCGCTTTAGTACAACACTCTCAGGCCAATTGATCTTGAGCAAACAGAAAATATGTAGGTCAAAATTGTTTCTCTTTTTGATACCAAACTGTTTCTGAAAATTTTACATTACATTATTTTTAATCTACATTACTCAATGATCACTGTAAGAAGAAGTTTGCCACTCAAGTACAGCCCAAACCTGTAAAACAACCACAAGCAATAATAAATACATCATTTTAAACTACACATCTAGAACTAAGTAACAGGTTTCATGTTGGTTTACATTATTTGAAATACATTTTAATAAAGCAGGTTACCATTTTCACATACATAATCTACGACAACAAAAACATTTTTAAAGAATAACATTTACTGATTTATTTGTTTTATCGAATTAAATATAATGAAACGAGAGAAACACGTATTCATTAAAGGGCCTACATGCGAACTGTTCAAATTTGAGTACATCTATGTAAGTATAATTGTTTCAGTGTTTATGTGCACAAAACAAAAAAGTATGTAAACGCTATTGCTGTCAATTGTCGCAAAGTAAGTGCCTTTCATATAAAAGCTCATTGTTTTTAAAATTATTTTTAGGTAGGTTGCCGATGCATATTTGCAATAAAAAAATTAATGAGATAAAATTTTTTTCGAAAATATTTGTTTGCAGGACGTTAATAAGCATTTTGTTAACAATAAAATCGACAAAATTTTGCATTGCCTCCATTCTGGTTTACAAATGATTTAACTTTCAGAATGCAAAACTCGATTTCGCAGCACCAAAACATTGGCGTCTGTGACAAGCATAACAATAATAAATAAATAAGCAAAATTAACTTGATGCATAGTAACATTAAAAATGGAAACATTTCTTTTAAAATTCAAAAATCATTACATGTTATTCTTGAAAATAAGATATTCATAAAAATAATTATTTCAAGTTTAACATGAATATTTAAAAACGTGAGAAATAAATCATCCCTAAGTGGATTACGTGGTTCATAAAATTTTATGAATCCTGAATTAGAAGTAAGCATATTCCGAAATATCTGCTCACGATGAAATTGTGCCGGGTGATGCCGCTTGTCGGCGGGTTTTCTCGAGGATCTTCCGTTTCCCCGCCCTTGCATTCCGGCGCTGCTCCATAATCACATAACTTCATTCACGTCGGCTCTCAAGACCTCAGCATTAAGAGCCGCCCAAACCACTCCACCTCACTCGAAAAGTATTGCTGTAGGACCGCTACGCATTCAGCCCAAGACTATGAGATTATGACATCAATTACCCACTTTACAGGAATCAGTCGCCACCATATTTGACCTACGGTGTTTTCGCCGTTACTTGAAACACAGAGTTTTATATTTTATTTTGGGCGTCGACAAGACATAGTGCATTGTTTTGCACATGTTCTGACACAGTATTGTTTGTCCACTGTTTCCAGAATCATTTACGTAACCGCCTGCAAAAAAAAAAAGTCTTTCCTTCCGGCAGTCATTAGTCAAAAATTAATATATGCGGTAGAGTTCAAATAGTCTGATAATATTTTAGCTACTACAGTTTAAACAATGTCGTGAGAAAATTTTCGTTGACCACTCTAAAATGAAAGTTACTGGAAAAATAGTGAAAATCCAAAATTGCTAGGCCTGTTCACACTTACCGTAGCGAGAAAAAATTATGTGATTTTGTCAGATGAGTGCTTACTGTCAGATTGGATGTAGGTACCTCTTATCTTACCTATTGGAAGCAATAACCTGCGAGTCATGCTAAATTAATATCGCAAATGTTTCACTCAAATAATTTCTCAGTGTCACAGGTAAACTGCATGCGGGGAATTAAATAATGTTTTAATACATTTAGTTAAATCATTTCGGAAAACAAATACTACGTATTTTTTTGCATTCACTGTTGATTTTGTGCAATATAGCGTAATTTGAATAACGTTAAAAAATTGCCCTGTACGAGATTTAAACCCACACTATTATACTGTCAGGCTGTCATCTTATAATATGCTGTTTCATGTTACGTGGACCTGGTCCGCAACGCTAACGCCGGGCCTCCCCGCGCGAGCACGCGAAGAGGAGGAGAGAGAGTCGTTATATGATAGCGGTGACAGCGAGGCAAAGGATTGTTTTAAACGAACGGGCGAGAGAAAGGCTGGTGACCGCGTATCCGTTACAGAAAGTGAGCCGACACGACAATTGTTGTCGCCGCTCGCGTCTCGCAGACCCGAAGCTCATATTTCTCAATTTGTCAGGCAGGAACATCGTCATCGCCATTAATCATCAGCCATCTAACCCTGCGCGATGTGCAACGAATTCACGTGAATAGAAGCGGGTCAGCTTATTTCTGGTGAAGTCAATCAAGGTCATGAGTAACCAGACCAATGCTCTCCGATTGACGGCAGGGAATGCTGTCAAATCATGGAAGCAGGGTGCCCCCACACATAGTTCGTGAACTGTCACCTCAGGCCGTTTTGCAATACGATGCTTACAACAGTTTCATAAAGGATGAGAATAGATACAACTGGTAACCCGATGAAGTGCTATATCACGTTGTTCACATATTTCACATCTGTCATCAGTGAGAATTCTTTTACCTCTAAACATTGTGGGTTTCAAGTCGTTGTTAAATGAAAGATGCAGACGCTCCGAGCGCCATTAGTATCTCCATGTATGCAATGTTTTTTTTTTCATTAGTTTTCCAGTGCAAATTTGTTCGTTTGAATTCCACCCTTGGAACCACTTTCACCATTCGTCGGTAATGTTTGTATATCAGACGCGTCAGGTAATTCACTGATAGTTTGTTTTATATCCCCAAGGGTATGTATATATTGTCTAGGGAGGAAATTTTTGTTTGTCCATACTGCATTATGAACCATTGTCATGTCACTGTTTTTAGACATGAATTTTTGTAAGATAGTGACGCTATTCTCCACCCGTGGCATACATGATGGTTAATAGTGTCGGAGTTAATTCCTCCAGGCACAGACTATAAGGTGCCTGGGATTTGAGGGTATATCAATAAGGTAGTCTTTTGGTGTTTCACTTTACTGGATGGATATATTGTCTCGAGTTTAAAAAAACATACAGAAACACTTCTGAGGGGTGGTACTCTATTTTGGCTAACTCGGATTAACTGTGGGCGACATCGTGGTGGAGGGGGGCTTCTCTGGACAGCGACTTGATACTTGACTACTCTGTTGGTGTAGTATGTTGTTGGTTGTGGATGAGATCCGGCCATGTGGGCGGCCTTAGAAAAGGCCAGTGTTTGGTGCCATCTCCCCTGGACTGCTGTTCTGGGTTCGTTCTGACGTCCTCTTTGCGATTTCACGATGCAACTCTTCTCTCGGCGCAGGGATAATGAACTGTCCTGTTCACTAACTGTCCTACTGACGAACTCATGTACTGATGTACTGTTGCGGCCAGGGGTCCGATCTCCCCGGGCCGCACTCGGCACGGCTGATTTCTCTGATGTACTCTTCTGACTGTCCGATGGTCTACTGATTACTAATCGTGCTCTCTGTGCGGTAATCTTCTGACAGCATCCCACCCTGCCCACAAAGAGGCTTATATCCTTTCTAGCCTCTCTCCCTAATTTCCTGCATGTGTTCCCTTGTTGGGTGGAGGGGGGAGGTGAGAGTAAGCAGAACCATGCACTTCAAAAACGTGCCATGTTTGGGGGGGGGGAAGGTGGCACCCTTTTTCAAGCTTACTCTGTCAGCTATTTCTTTCGCAGTGTGTGTCTCTCTACACTGGTTTAAGCGAGCGAGGGGGTGGGGTGACAGCACCACTCTAAATAATACTCTTAATTACGCCACGCATCAATAGCTTTATCAGACCAAACAATATCATTCCGTTTCAGATACACAAGGCTCAAGCCTCCTATGTCTGCCTTCAGAAATAATGATCCCTGTTCGCTCGGAATATATATCCATGCCTCATGAACCATCCTACATACGGACATATTTGTACTTGAGTTGCTTTCGGCATTGGGAACAATTGCTCTAAATACCACAGTCGTGACAGTAAATAAATAGGTATTTACAATTATTTCTCTTCGTATAATATAAATGTTACGACGAAGAGTTGTTAGAAGGTTGTCGCGTACCATGTGCACCACTGAGTTCCAATTGCATTTAACCTTTTGCTCAGAATTTGGCATATATTGTTCACAACATACCAGTTTTGATATATGGAGATACGTGCCGTAGTGTACGTGACTCAGGCTTCAGGTCGAGTATTTTTGTATTCTCAGTGTTAACTTTGACAGATGCCCCGTGGTTAGAGTAGTATAGCCTGTCGTTAATTCTAGCTACTTCTTCTGCACTCCTGACTATGAATGCTACGTCATCCTCATACCCAATGAATGCTAATTTTCGCAACCAAACACTGATTCCGTTGAGCCTCCAGTAAAAGGTTTTTGGGGAGGGGTTCAATGTATAGTCGTACAAATAGTGACATTGATAAGGGATAACAGTATCACACAGAATACTACATTAAAATGTTATCCCAACCATCCACTAAGTGATATAATGTTAATTATCTCTTCTCTCTGGTAATACTTGGTCGTGGGAAGCTCACATTTTGAATAATTATATCACTGAAATTCCAGTTTTCTCGATAGAGAACTTTGCCAAGGTCAGTATTCGATAAAGATAGAGGTCACGGTGTTGATTTGGCTAGTAGCAGAACATTTCGCAACGCGACACTAGAATGATAGTGGTTTTTCGCACTGGGAAACATTGTTCAGGTCCTGCTACGTCAGATAACACATGCTTTACTCGATTGATGAAAATGCGCGCAATAATATTATATTCAGTGCAGAGAATACATAGTTATACGCTTGTAGTCAGTTATACACACAGTGAAAGTTTTTTTTTACTTTTACAAAAAATGTTTTGTAACTAGTTTCCAAAAAATTTCTAGCTAACACTACAGGAAACTCTTTGTAAACTTTGTAAGAAATTTATTGGAAAGAGTACGGGATATATTGCTTATTTGTACAAAATTGTACTTTAACCTAACGACGGATATCCGGTAGAATCACAACATGTGTCGTAATTCTCAAATTATTTTACTGCAAGATCACAAGCCATTATATATACTTCTACAAAGTAATTCGTCTACTTCATGATACTCATTACATTTTATGGTATATAATTAGAGGTCTCTCTCGATCGCATGGCACACATTTTATACAACACTGTCAGGGATCATCCAACTCAAATACGATTTTGACAATTCCCACTGGGGTAAAGATAATCGAACACGGACTTTCAATGTTGGAAGCAAGCACACTTACCACCACGCCTCAGATGCATCCATACATGGTGTTATATTTTAATACGGTATACGTCCTTTCAATATTTTATCTCGTGTAAATATGCGGTGTTTTACAGTAAAAAAAGAACAGGAAGGTTTCACTTATCTCGTGGGGGAACTGTAATTAGTTTTACACTAAATTACAAGGAGTATGTTAGTCCCACGTAAAAAAGGAGGCAACTGTGTGCATACATTTCGACTGCTCGCCTCCCACGAACGTGAACCTGGTTCAATCCTTGCCGGGTCAATCCCGGATTTTCGCAAGTGAGCATCGTGCCGGACGATGCTGCTGGTCGGCGAATTTCCTCGGGGATCTCCCGGTTCCCCCGCTCTGGCGTTCCGGTGCTGCACCATTCACACCTCATTACTTCCTCGCCTGCTCACGTAACCTCGTTCAGAGCTGTCCAAATCTCTCAACTCAACATTGTACGTATATGAGAAGCTGCCGACAGCTGTTGAATTTTTCGGAGAATCTTATTTTCTCCGTACCGTCGGGTCTGTAGGTGTTTGAGGCAGTTATGTACTCATTAATACTGTTATTGCTGGGTCATAACCTCAAATATTCTCTATCCTCATTTCACTTAGGGCTTTTGTCAATTTGTCAATCTTCACCTCGAGACTGGTGACTTTTGATGTTTAGTTTCTCTCGCTCGAAGCGAGAAACCTTTTCTGCCTGCACGAAAAGCTCGTCTACGCGCCGGCCAAACGAGTGTAGCTGTGCCACCTGTCTTTCCTGTCCACTACCCACGCCTCGCCAGTGAGGTCCACTTGTTGCTTTCAAGCACCGCCAGTTGGCTCTCCACCTCGCACACTTGTATAGCGCATTGCTCCTTTACTAGAACTAGCTCTTCTTGGGCACTGGACATTTGTTGCTTGAAGGCTATGATCAGCCGCGGGACCTGGGAACTAAACTGCTCTTTTAAACTAGCTTCTAATCGCTCGGCCTGTTTAATTGGTCTGTTCTCTAAACGCTCGGTGTGCAGTGTTTGCTATTCACATAACTGTGCCCTGAGCTGTTGTGACGGTCAAGTTTGCTGTTCGTACTGCTCCCTCAGCTGTTGTTACTGTTGAGTTTTCTGTTCGGCGAGTCTATTTTCTAACTGTTCGATAAATTGCGTCGTCATTGCTGCCACTTTACGTAGCAATATGTCTGTTGAACTGGCTTCGGTACTGCTTGTTGACGTGTTCGGCATTTGACCCAGTCTGTTGACTAACCGAAGTGTCAGTAAGGGAGAAATTAAGTCTCCTGGTTAGCAATATCTTGTGCAGCAATATCTATTTGTAGTGAGGTACTAGATTTGTCCATATCGTATGCTGTATACTCCATACGTGCGTAGTCTATAGACGTAGTTCCTATTAAGTAATAAGGCGTCCTACTTTCTCGACTCATCCAATACAAAAGTGTAATATATTTTGTTCATGCCCCACTATCGTCGCACGACTTTATTTTATGCTTTTTATGAAAAGTGTTGAAATGTATGTGAGCAAAGTTATGTCATACATAAAATTTCCCGTACGTTGTGTGTGTGTGTGTGTTCGCGTGTATGTAGTGTGAAGGGGAGAGTTTCGGGTTTTAAGTATGTTAGTGATTGGACCACACCATTCTTCACACAGAATAGTACTATTTCAAGAACACAAACAAAACCGCTGTCTATATGCTACGAAAATATTTTATTTTTTTAATAAAATTACTCAGAAGCGATAATACACTCAAGCGACGAAAACAATGAAAACCAGCAAGAAACTTTATGGGAAATCAAATTTAAAATGAATTACTCAGCAAACAGACAGGAAAATAACATTGGTTTATTTGGCAGAATTTAAACTCTGAAAGACTGGCGTGCGAATCTAGCCACCGTAGTATAGATTTGTTTTAATAATTTGGAAGTATAAGTAAATCGAAGTTTCTTTATAGCATTTTACTACAATAGTTATTAAAGTTGAAGATTCAGCATTATTAGAATAGTTCTCAGGTATCTGTAGGCGATGTAAAATATAGCTTGACTATTTAAAAGAAAGAAAGTTGAGTTCACAATTAAAGTTACTCAAGGAATGGTAGAAGACAAAAATCAATTTATTTCAACTAGGAAATTCTCTGCTCGTTAACGATGCTAATATTTACATAACTGTCTTGTGTTTGTTCACCGTTTAAAATGAATACAGCGTCCACATGCAGTTTCATATAAGTGTAGAATTACATATCATAATAAACTCGACATTTCCAACAATTTTTAAAACTTTTACGCTTANTTTCATATAAGTGTAGAATTACATATCATAATAAACTCGACATTTCCAACAATTTTTAAAACTTTTACGCTTAGGAACGCCATTTCTTCTAACTAACAATTTAATCACAATGACAAAACAATCACCCTATTTAAAGTATATATACGAGATGATCCACCTAACGTGCACACACAAAATTTCCGGAACCGTTGCAGATCACGAAGTGAAATTACGTACTGGGGCAAGTAATTGGGCGCAAAGTGACCATTCGTAACACGTGTATGGACAGAAATAATTAAACCACATGAGTTTTNGGGGGCAAGTAATTGGGCGCAAAGTGACCATTCGTAACACGTGTATGGACAGAAATAATTAAACCACATGAGTTTTCCCTTGGAAACATACATTTTTTTCAACGGCTTCTGAAAGTGCGTGCAAAGAGGAATTCAGATATATAGCATATGCAATGGAAAGTTACACGGAAACGCCAAGAAATAATGTGCAAATATTATTAAGTTAGGTGGGCCGGCAGCCTGGGGCAGTGGACCTGTACTCACATCTGTAAGTAAGCAACACGCTCCGTGACTCATCCTGGCGGTACCGCTTCCTTAGAGCAGAGTAGTGTTTACCTTAATGAGGCAAGGACATGGAATGCGATATTGGACAAAGGATAGCACCGCAGCGAAGAGAAGACGGGCGATGTGAGTGCAAGTCTGACATCAATACATTACATTTATTTAGATACCAACGTAATTCAGGAGATTTCTTTCCTAGTCATTAACTGTACTGAGTAACGAATGCGTACATATGAACAACAAAAAAAGAACAGAATCGCATCTGCATGCGTAGTAAAAAAGAGCACAGCTATGGTTAAAATACTTCACATAAGCAGGAAGACNCGTGATCCCTCTTCCCCGCCTACTGGGAGGCCAGGGTGCGGTATGGCCTCGCGGCTAAGAGCGCCCCGTTAACAAAAAAGACCACGGCTCTGTCGTGTTTTACAGCTACCTGTATCCCACCCTGCCCACAAAGAGGCTTATATCCTTTCTAGCTTCTCTCCCTAATTTCCTGCATGTGTTCCCTTGTTGAGGGTAGGGGGGAGGTGAGAGAAAGCAGAACCATGCACTTAAAAAACGTGCCTCGATTGGGTGGGGGGAAGGTGGCACCCTTTATCAAGCTTACTCTGTCAGCTATTTCTTCCGCGGTGTGTGTCTCGCTACACTAGTTTAAGCGGGCGAGGGGGTGGGGTGGCAGCGCCACTCTAAATAATACTCTTAATTACGCCACATGTCAATAGCTTTATCAGACCAAACAATATCATTCAGTTTCAGATCCACAAGGCTCAAGCCTCCTATGTCTGCCTTCAGAAATAATTATCCCTGCTCGCTCGGAATATATATCCATGCCTCATGAACCATCGTACATACGGACATATTTGTACTTGAGTTGCTTTCGGCATTGGGAACAATTGCTCTAAATACCACAGTCGTGACAGTAAACAAATTGGTATTTACAATGATTTATCTTCGTATAGTATAAATGTTACGACAAAGAGTTGTTAGAAGGTTGTCGCGTACCATGTGAACCACTGAGTTCCAATTGCATTTAACCGTTTGTTCAGAATTTGGCATATATTCTTCACAACATACCAGTTTTGATATATGGAGATACGTGTCGTAGTGTACGTGACTCAGGCTTCAGGTCGAGTAATTTTGTATTCTGAGTGTTAACTTTGACAGATGCCCCGCGGTTAGAGTAGTATAGCATGTCGTTAATTCTAGCTACTTCTTCTGCACTCCTGACTATGAATGCTACGTCATCCTCGAACCCAATTAATGCTAATTTTCGCAACCAAACACTGATTCCGTTGAGCCTCCAAAAAATGTTTTTGAGGAGGGGTTCAATGTATAGCAGTTCAAATAGTGGGATTGATAAGGGATAACAGTATCACACAGAAGACAACATTAAAATGTTATCCCAACCATCCACTAAGTGATATAATGTGAAGTATCTCTTCTCTCTGGTAATAATTGGTCGTGGGAAGCTCAAATGTTGAATAATTCTGCCCCTGAAATTCCAGTTTTCTCGATAGAGAACTTTGCCAAGGTCAGTATTCTATAAAGATAGAGGTCGCGGTGTTGATTTGGCTTGTAGCAGAACATTTCGCAACGCGACACTAGAATGATAGTGGTTTTTCGCACTGGGAAACATTGTTCAGGTCCTGCTACGTCAGATAACACATGCTTTACTCGATTGATGAAAATGCGCGCAATAATCTTATATTCAGTGCAGAGAATACATAGTTATATGCTTGTAGTCAGTTATACACACAGTGAAAGTTTTTTTTTACTTTTACGAAAAATATTTTCTAACTAGTTTCCAAAAAATTTCTAGCTAACACTACAGGAAACTCTTTGTAAACTTTGTACGAAATTTCTTGGAAAGAGTACGGGATATATTGCTTATTTGTACAAAATTGTACTTTAACCTAACGACGGATATCCGGTAGAATCACAACATGTGTCGTAATTCTCAAATTATTTTACTGCAAGATCACAAGCCATTATATATACTTCTACAAAGTAATTCCTCTACTTCATGACACTCATTACATTTTATGGTATATAATTAGAGGTCTCTCTCGATCGCATGGCACACATTTTATACAACACTGTCAGGGATCGTCCAACTCAAATACGATTTTGACAATTCCCACTGGGGTAAAGATAATAGAACACGGACTTTCAATGTTGGAAGCAAGCACACTTACCACCACGCCACAGATGCATCCATACATGGTGTTATATTTTAATACGGTATACGTCCTTTCAATATTTAATTTCGTGTAAATATGCGGTGTTTTACAGTAAAAAAAGAACAGGAAGGTTTCACTTATCTCGTGGGGGAACTGTAATTNCTCGTGTAAATATGCGGTGTTTTACAGTAAAAAAAGAACAGGAAGGTTTCACTTATCTCGTGGGGGAACTGTAATTAGTTTTACACTAAATTACAAGGAGTATGTTAGTCCCACGTAAAAAAAGAGGCAACTGTGTGCATACATTTCGACTGCTCGCCTCCCACGAACGTGAACCGGGTTCAATCCTTGCCGGGTCAATCCCGGATTTTCGCAAGTGAGCATCGTGCCGGACGATGCCGCTCGTCGGCGGATTTCCTCGGGGATCTCCCGGTTCCCCCCGCTCTGGCGTTCCGGTGCTGCATCATTCTCACCTCATTACTTCCTCACCTGCTCACGAAACCTCGTTCAGAGCTGTCCAAATCTCTCAACTCAACATTGTACGTATATGAGAAGCTGCCAACAGCTGTTGAATTTTTCGGAGAGTCTTATTTTCTCGGTACCGTCGGGTCTGTAGGTGTTTGAGGCAGTTATGTACTCATTAATACTGTTATTGCTGGGTCATACCCTCAAGTATTCTCTATCCTCATTTCACTTAGGGCTTTTGTCACTTTGTCAATCTTCACCTCGAGACTGGTGACTTTTGATGTTTAGTTTCTCTCGCTCGAAGCGAGAAACCTTTTCTGNCAATCTTCACCTCGAGACTGGTGACTTTTGATGTTTAGTTTCTCTCGCTCGAAGCGAGAAACCTTTTCTGCCTGCATGAAAAGCACGTCTACGCGCCGGCCAAACGAGTGTAGCTGTGCCACCTGTCTTTCCTGCCCACTATCCACGCCTGCGCCAGTGAGGTCCACTTGTTGCTTTCAAGCACCGCCAGTTGGCTCTCCACCTCGCACACTTGTATAGCGCATTGCTCCTTTACTAGAACTAGCTCTTCTTGGGCACAGGGCATTTGTTTCGTGAAGGCTATGATCAGCCGCGGGACCTGGGAACTAAACTGCTCTTTTAAACTAGCTTCTAATCGCTCGGCCTGTTTAATCGGTCTGTTCTCTAAACGCTCGGTGTGCAGTGTTTGCTGTTCAAATAACTGTGCCCTGAGCTGTTGCGACTGTTGCGTTTTCTGTTCAATTAACTGCACCCTGAGCTGTTGTGACGGTCGAGTTTGGTGTTCGTACTGTTCCCTCAGCTGTTGTTACTGTTGAATTTTCTGTTCGGTGAGTCTATTTTCTAGCTGTTCGTTAAATTGCGTCGTCATTGCTGCCATTTGAAGTGGCATTATGTCTGTTGAGCTGGCTTCGGTGCTGCTTGTTGACGTGTTCGGTGTGTGGTCCTGTACATTTTGCCCAGTCTGTTGACTAACCAAAGTGTAGTAAGGGAGAAATTAAGTCTCCTGGTTAGCATTATCTTGTGCAGCCATATCTATTTGTAGTGATGTACTTGATTTGTCTATATCGTATGCTGTATACTCCATACGTGCGTAGTCTATAGGCGTAGTTCCTATTAAGTAATAAGGCGTCCTACTTTCTCGACTCATCAAATACAAAAGGGTCATCTATTTTGTTCATGCCGCACTATCGTTGCACCACTTTATTTTATGCTTTTTATGAAAAGTGTTGAAATGTATGTGAGCAAAGTTATGTCATACATAAAATTACCCGTACGTTGTGTGTGTGTGTGTGTGTGTGTGTGTGTTCGCGTGTATGTAGTGTGAAGGGGAGGGTTTCGGGTTTTAAGTATGTTAGTGATTGGACCACACCATTCTTCACACAGAATAGTACTATTTCAACAACACAAACAAAACCGCTGTCTATATGCTACGAAAAAAAATAATTTTTTTAATTAAATTGCTCAGAAGCGATAATACACTCAAGCGACGAAAACAATAAAAACCAGCAAGAAACTATATGGGAAATCAAATTTAAAATTAATTGCTCAGCAAACAGACAGAAAAATAACATTGGTTTATTTGGCAGAATTTTAACTCTAAAAGACTGGCGTGCGAATCTTGCCACCGTAGTATAGATTTGTTTTAATAATTTGGAAGTATAAGTAAATCGAAGTTTCTTTATATCATTTTACTACAATAGTTATTAAAGTTGAAGATTCAGCATTATTAGAATAGTTCTCAGGTATCTGTAGGCGATGTAAAATATAGCTTGACTATTTAAAAGAAAGAAAGTTGAGTTCACAATTAAAGTTACTCAAGGAATGGTAGAAGACAAAAATCAGTTTATTGCAACTAGGAAATTCTCTGCTCGTTAACGATGCTAATATTTACATAACTGTCTTGTGTTTGTACACCGTTCAAAATGAATACAGCGTCCACATGTAGTTTCATATAAGTGTAGAATTACATATCATAATAAACTCGACATTTCCAACAATTTTTAAAACTTTTACGCTTAGGACGCCATTTCTTCTAACCAACAATTTAATCACAATGACAAAACAATCACCCTATTTAAAGTACATATACGAGATGATCCACCTAACGTGCACACACAAAATTTCCGGAACGGTTGCAGATCACGAAGTGAAATTACGTACGGGGGCAAGTAATTGGGCGCAAAGTGACCATTCGTAACACGTGTATGGACAGAAATAATTAAACCACATGAGTTTTCCCTTGGAAACATACATTTTTTTCAACGGCTTCTGAAAGTGCGTGCAAAGAGGAATTCAGATATATAGCATATGCAATGGAAAGTTACACGGAAACGCCAAGAAATAATGTGCAAATATTATTAAGTTAGGTGGGCCGGCAGCCTGGGGCAGTGGACCTGTACTCACATCTGTAAGTAAGCAACACGCTCCGTGACTCATCCTGGCGGTACCGCTTCCTTAGAGCAGAGTAGTGTTTACCTTAATGAGGCAAGGACATGGAATGCGATATTGGACAAAGGATAGCACCGCAGCGAAGAGAAGACGGGCGATGTGAGTGCAAGTCTGACATCAATACATTACATTTATTTAGATACCAACGTAATTCAGGAGATTTCTTTCCTAGTCATTAACTGTACTGAGTAACGAATGCGTACATATGAACAACAAAAAAAGAACAGAATCGCATCTGCATGCGTAGTAAAAAAGAGCACAGCTATGGTTAAAATACTTCACATAAGCAGGAAGACGCACACATACACAGTCACCCACACAGGAAAGTAATGTCATAAGCCTTTCTTTACTTTGGAAAGGAGAATAAAAATTTCTGAATAAAACAATAATGAAAATTTTTATCATGCACAATATATATCCTAATTTATGGATCCCAAATAGCGTTTTATTTACATGTATTTAATTATAGAAAAATTCCAGTACTGTAATGCACNTCCTAATTTATGGATCCCAAATAGCGTTTTATTTACATGTATTTAATTATAGAAAAATTCCAGTACTGTAATGCACATCATCAGTAGATGCAACCAACTGATGAGGAATTCTTCGATAGAGACTTTCATTTTGTTTAGTTTCCTGACCGCACATATTTCTAAAGCAATGGCGAAGATACAGCAAAGTTTATTCGCGTTTTTGAGGCTATATTCTTAACCCTACACGATATATGTAAATCGGTAATCATTCCCGTAAACTCGAGCACCGTTGTGTGGGTAAAAACATTACTACACAAGACATGTATTCTCTAAGAACCTGACATACTTTCGCACCCTAGATACACCGGGCCACGGTGGCTGACCGGTTAGACTGCTCGCCTCACACAATGGCGAACCGGGCTCTATCACCGGCCGGGTCACGCAAGTGGTAATCGTTACGGACGATGCCGCTGGTCGGCGGGTTTTCTCGGAGATCTCCCTTTTGCCCCGCCCTTGCATTCCGCCGCTGCTTCATGCTCACCTCATTTCACTCTCATCGGCTCTCAAGACCTCGTTGTTAAGAGCCGTCCAAATCTCTCAACTCAACAACCTCCCTTACTTGAATAATTTTATTTATTTTCTAAAACATTCCTTCTATGCCCGAGCAAATAGGCACGTGGTAATGAAGTATATCGTCGTAAGCCCGGAGAAGTTTAGAAAACGATGTGTTAAAAAAACCACTTGTAACTAGGTCGAACAAGATCAAACCAACCACCATGTGACCGGGTGAGTTCTAGCCTGAGAGGTTCAGGACATACATAAGTGTTTCGAGTCTCTTTCAAAAGTCATAAAAAAGAGGGTACACTATTTATGTACTGATTGCAGAGATACTCTTTGGCCTGACTTTTTCAAAAATTGTGTCAAGTGAGAAAATTGAACATTTTGCCATATTTCCGGAACCATTGAATATATTTGCACCAAATTTGCACACTAGCAGTGCTACAGAATGGCATGTTAACTTATCTTACTTAAGTGAGTTCAGAAACTGATTTTCAAATTGCCAGCTACTTAAATTATTTGGATGTGTTTGCCATATCTAAGAAACAAATTAATCCAACTATACCAAACATTTAATGTCGACAGTATTTATTAGAAGCGTCGTATACAGAACCTCCTTTTCAGGCGATTTTTCGAGATCAAATAATAAAATTAAGTTTTCTTGTAATTTCTTGGTAACCAAATCACCCGATTTCCACAAAATTCTTCACACAATTAGCGCTACAGTAGGCCATCTAAATTTACGTGTTTTAATTGGCTCAGACACACATATTCAAAATATTTCAGGTAAGTAAACTCTATCATTTAAAATATTTTAGCAATTACATTCGACGCTGATGCTCCGAATTCTACCTCTCTAAAGCAGTTGATTGCACTCTAGCTTACTGTACGAGGTTTTTGTGTTTCTGTAGGTTCGAGTACCGTTAAGGTACGTGTGTATTTGTAATTGCCTTAGTACTGTTGCGTATGTTTCTGGTTCCATCTCTTATGAAATTGCTGTTAAAGAAACGTTAAGACCTACCTACCATCTAAGCTTCCAAGAACTTCATTAAAAACTAGCTTACCCGGCCACGCGTTGATGTGGTATAAAAGATTTTGGTTCTATTCATTTCTGTGAAATTAATTGAAAGAAGTATATATNCCGGCCACGCGTTGATGTGGTATAAAAGATTTTGGTTCTATTCATTTCTGTGAAATTAATTGAAAGAAGTATATATGTAAGTATATGTATTTATGTACAAACAACATTGAGAACAACAAACTGCAATGTTCAAACAGACAACTGTCAACAAAGGCGCTTCCTGACGCGAAAGCGTGTTAAAAATGAACTTTTGCAGACTTTAGTACCTTTGCAGGTNGCTGTCAACAAAGGCGCTTCCTGACGCGAAAGCGTGTTAAAAATGAACTTTTGCAGACTTTAGTACCTTTGCAGGTAATACAGATAAAAAAGAAAGGTTCACAGACACTCGTGTGAACGAACAAAAATTTTATAAAAAAACAAAATGAAAATTGGTTAATTTTTTTGGGAGTTATGAGCGTCCGAACAAACGGACACAACATTGATATATATATATATATATATAGATTACATGCACCAATGTAGTGGAAAGAAGGCTAATTAGAGTAACTTCTTGTTTTATTCTCGAAATAATAATAACGTAAATATAGGTGCGTTTACAAGAAATGTACATGATCAAATTCAAAGTGTAATAGAACAAATTTACTCAGACCTAGATATTTAAAGTGTTTAGGTTGCTCAGTACGTTAGGGATATGGCAGTTTAAGAGTGCGGTGACGATTTTATCGACCGTCAAATGCGTATCAGAAACACTAACTGCTTTTTGACCATTTCACATAATTTATGTGATCACTACCCAAGGAAGAAATCTTTGGAAACTTGAAGCAAAATATTTTATGTGATACTACAACTGAAATGTCGAATCTTACCAGGATTAGGTTTTATGAAACTTGAAACTGTGTTTATATACATCCATTTTTGTAACAATCTTAAAGAATACAGTATTTTATTGTTATAATTCAAAATTAATTTTGCACTCTCCGCATTATCATGATGTAATTTTTTCTCTAATTCACTTGTAGTAATGATACAAAACCCCTTTTTGACGACTCATTTCCACAGAATTTCTTGTAAAAATACATTTGTTTATAGTATAAGAAGAAAAGACATATTCTGTGCGACTCCTTCATGTTAACTCCAGCGGTGCATGAAAATTTAACCAAGTAAATTATGTACAATACACCGTGGACAATGAACTCATTAAGTAAAATTCGGTGTAGTTGGTATCGTTGGTTGCGAGATTACTGAGTCGGGCTAATCTCCTATTACAATAATTTTGCCAAGTCGTCTGGGACCTACCTGGGTGACATTTTCGTACTGCCTGGCATTCTTAAACGCTTAAGAGTAAATCAAATGATTAAGGAAAATCAATGAATCACTAAACGCGAAATTTATTGCAGAATAGGCGTTTCACAAAAGAGCGTAAATCACATTATTGGTGTCCATGAATATCGGAATATTTGTGCACCTAGGATGCAGACGCCTGAAAAGAAAGGTTACTGAATTGTTATCTCCCATAAGCTACCAATCGCGTATTACAAATGTGTCACAACATTGTAACAGAATATGAAAAACGGCCAAATCATTAACAACCAAAGAATAAACATCGTTCGTTAGAATATCTACGCGAAAACTCGTCCCGAAAAGTTGTTAAGATCACAGTCTTCATTTAGGAAAGTTACCGTAGCAGTATTTCGGGATGCCGCTGGTATTACTCATGTTGGTTTCCTGTAACCAGGGACGCTGATAAACTCGGTATGTTACAATCCCAGGGTTAAATTTTTTAATCAGCTAATTATAAGTAATCGCATGAAGAAAAATATAAATTTTCTGTAACGCGACAATGCCAGGCGTCCCATTTCACCTGCAACTACACGAGAATTTGAAAAACTGAATTTAAACACAATTCGGCGTCTTCCATACAGTGCAGCCTCTGCGCTCAAAGACGCTCCTATATTTCCAAAAGCCGAAACGAGAAGTTCAAACACTCATAAATGGTTTCAAACATTAAAACTTACCTTTAAAACATTGACTTTTTAAGTATTTTTTCTTTGTTCATATAAAGACAAGTAACACTCTAACTTATTTATTAATTTTACTGATTAATAAACTTTAATCTTAAAGATAAATGGTTGGCAAGTACAGCAAGCTATCACTAATGTTTTGCTTGCCTGGAAGCTGAGGATGGCATGCCAGTTATCCAGCCAGGTAAAATTCCCTTACAAGTAATTGGACGCATTTTACATTCCCATACAGCAATACAATCTGGTTGACAGGGGCGCCACTGTCCCGATCAATATAATCACTTGGTACGCAATCGATGCTACAATCTCATATAGTCGCCTCTTTGTACTCGCTTGCACTGCTGTTTGCTAGTTGACTTGTGTTTAACGTTCTCGNCTACAATCTCATATAGTCGCCTCTTTGTACTCGCTTGCACTGCTGTTTGCTAGTTGACTTGTGTTTAACGTTCTCGTGGCAAGTTACATTCAATAGTTTGTTTCAACATTTTAGTGGATAATTCTTAAAGAAGAATCTTTTTATTCTCATTATTTAGATTTTCATTGTATCTACACTGTTCCCAGGTACTTTCATTTTAAACAAGCGGAAAATTACTGAAAGAGAGCCTCTTAGAAATTTAGTGTTTTTATGAGGGCCAAAATATTAAAACATCACACCGGAGGTATTTAAATTTAACAAGTACACTGAAGAGCCAAAAAAAACTGGTACACCTGCCTAATATCGTGTAGGGCCCCCGCGAGCACGCAGAAGTGCCACAAGACGACATGGCATGGACTCGACTAATGTATAAAGATATGCAGAAGGCAATTCACACCATGAATCCAGCAGGTCAGTCCACAAATCCATACGAGTACGAGGCGGTGGAGATCTGTTCTGAACAGCACGTTGCAAGGCATCCCAGATATGCTCAATAATGGTCATGTCTGGTGATTTAGGTGGCCAATGGAAGTGTCTAAAGTCAGAAGAGTGTTCCTGGAGCCACTCGGTAGCAACTCTCGTCGTGTGGGGTGTCGCATTATTCTGCTGGAATTGTCCACGCCCGTCGGAATGCAGAATGGACATAAAACGGTGCAGGTGATCGCACAGGATGCTTACGTATCTGTCACCGGCCAGAGTCGTATCTAGACGTATCAGGGGTCTCATTTCATGCCAACTGCACACGCCCCATACCATGACAGAGCCTCCACTAGCTTTATCAGTCCCCTGTTGACATGTAGGGTCCATGGATTCATGAGGATGTCTCCATATCCGTACACGTCCATCCGCCCGATATAATTGGAAACGCGACTGGTCAGACCAGGCAACGAGTTTCCAGTCATCAACAGTCCAATGGCGGTGTTGGCAGGCCCAGACGAGGCGTAAAGCTTTGTGTCGTGCAGTCAATAACGGTACACGAGTGGGTCTTCGGCCCTGAAAGCCCATATAAATGATGGTCCGTTGAATAGTTCGCATGCTGGCACTTGTTGATGCCCCAGCATTGAAAACTGCGCTAATTTGAGAAAGGGTTGCACCTCTGTCACGTTTAATGATTCTCGCCAGTCGTCGTTTGTCTCGTTCGTTCACGACCTTTTTCCGGCCGCAGCGATGTCGAAGATTTGATGTCGGATTCCCGATATTCACGGCACACTCTTGAAATGGTCGTACCCGAAAGTCCAAATTTTCTCGCTACCTCGGAGATGCTATGTCCCATCTGTCGTGCGCCGACTCTTAACACCACGTTCAAACTCACTTAAATCTTGATAACCTGCCATTGTAGCAGCAGTAACCGATCTAGCTGCCGACCGCATCGCGTTACTCTGATTGGTTCCATACCTCTGTTATTTGCATATGCTCGCCTATACCAGTTTTTTTGGCTCTCCAGTTAATTTTGATGAGTAGGTCTACTGTTACATGTTTAAAGTAACACGATATATTTTTACCTAATACAATTTTTAAATGATGAATTTTTTTATAAGCTTAATATAATACGAATGTGAAATATTTTTAAGCCTTTATTTTAGACAATATAATGTGGTTTTGACAGACTTCAAACTTCTCTAATTGTTTGGATTGAACTTGATATTTAATGCGTTTATTAGGTAAACTACATAGGCCTTGCAATAATAAATTTTTTCCCAATAGTCGCTTAAATTTTAATGAATGTTACTTTATTATTAACATTATTCACTATAGACTTTACTGTGTATCCAATGAAGAAGTAGTGGTGACTGCCTGGAACTGATTCCAAAACCAGTGTGGAATTATTGTACCACAGATTCATGAAACTTGTTTATCGTTGGGAGAAGTGTATTCAGCAATATGGTTGATTAATAAATACACGTAATTAAATCGGCTTTTATAAGGAATACGCATATGCTTTATTCATTAAAATAATCCCAACCATTAAAATGTTGTACTAATGAGGCATTGCTTTCTATTCATCCTTTGTAATTAACAGTGCATATATCCCGTCTAGAAAAATAGCAGTAAATATGTATTGAGGTTTTTTTTTTTTTGGTAATAATTCGTTTCAATGGTAATGCTGTTCACATTTTCTGATGTAGTATCAATAGATAATAACAGCATACAAGGTTACTTTATTTAATTAAGCGAAATAGTTCGCAGAAGTTGTGAAAATTATAAAACACGACGAAATTCTAGGTCGTAATTCCGGGTAATTCATGGATGTATAGTTATTTAATGTATGTTTTAATTTGAGATCGTAATCCATACTACTCTTTATTCTTTTGCTCCTGTTTGGTAAAGTCTCCATTGTTTCAATAAAATAACAGCAAAATTTACATTTTTTAAATAGCAATAAATACAGGAGTTTGCGCGTGAAACGCGAGGGAGTGTGTTTGAAAGCGGCGAATAAAGCGGCGAGAGGGCGTTTGAAACGGAGGCGCAGGTTAATCCGCCCCAACGTCCACACGGGCCGATGCGGGAGTGTTGTAAACATAGCGGCAGTGGCGGATTTACCAGCAGGCTGAGTAGGCTGGAGCCTAGGGCGGCAGATTTTAGGGGCGGCAAATTTGGGGCCAAATTTTTTTTTATGTCTTACAGAAATTAAAAAGATTCATATTTTTATACCTAAATGTTATTAGGTCCACACAAACAATTCAACATGTAATATGTTTCTCCTCACCACTTAGATAAATTTTTCTACAATTTGTGTAGTCGCGTTTGGTTGCGGCGCGGGAACGAGTGACATGACCGTTCGCTAAGTGTGTCTGGCCGAATTGACTGCACGAGCGCAGGAGCCGAAGAGGGGTCGTGCTGTTTTATGGAATACGCCGCGCGGTTGCTACGAGTTCCAGAGAGATAGATATAGAGCGGCGGCCGGCGATACAAACGGGCAAGTCCCGTCCCGTATTTACTTTTTCTGGTTGTGTGCTGTAATTTTTCAAAGCGTTTCGTGGATTGTATGAATAATTTCATAGCATAATATCACCTGTGCGTAGAAACTTATAGTAGGTAAGTAATCATAATATATTACAATAAATCATCCGTAACGAATCAGTAAGACGTAATTTAAATTGATAAATAACTGTTTCGGAAGCTATGCTAAGAAATTTAAATTTTTTTTGTTATATCATACTTAAATAAATTTCTTGTACTCCGGTTAGGTAATTATTCAATGTCTCTAGTCTGAACAAAGGATGAACGAGAAATAAAACTCCCAATGTAATCTTTTTTATTTCAGTTCTTGGAATCCAAGAAATTGTTAGAATGAGTGATGGGAGAAAGCGACTTAGTGGAGCTAAGTATAAAAAGAAGGCCAAAATGAAAAAAGAAGAACAAGAACAGATTATCCGGAAAACGATAAAAATTTACAAATTTTTACAAGTGGAAGTAGTGTTGAAAGACCAGGAACTTCAACAACATGCACTGACACAATACAATCTGGAAAAGATGAAACGGATTTGAACTCTGCGGCCCAACAACAACAGTCATCTGTTGAACCATCTACTTTTGAAAAAACGGATATTTATGTTTTTGACGTAGAGGCGGTAGAGGAATCATCAATAAGTATAACAATTGAAGATGCGTATCAGAATCAGACGTTAAGTAATGACCAAGTGCAAACAACAGTAAATCTAAACAAAGATCTAACTTTATGGGAAATCAATGATACCTTAAGGGAGATTATCGCAAGGTACGGCTTCGATCAAAACATGTCTTGTGACTTCTCTAAAAGTGAAAAAATATATGCTGATCAGCGTCGTTTCTTGCCAGTAAGTTNAGTGAAAAAATATATGCTGATCAGCGTCGTTTCTTGCCAGTGAGTATCTTCCAAAGAAAAATGAAAAATAATGAAGTGAATGACCGAAATTGGCTGGTTTATTCTGAAAGTAAAATATTTGTATATTGCGGGCCCTGTTTGGCATTCGGTCCACTGGATAATAAGACTCAGTTTAAGAACGAAGGATTTAATGACTGGAAAAATGCAGAACACCGAGTAGCTCAGCGTGAAAACTCTGCGCGTCATAAATCTAGTATCCTTAGTTTGAAAGTTAGAAGTGAGATTGATGGCCGACTCGATAATTTACTGCATGTCCAGATTGATGAAGAAATTACTTATTGGAGAAACGTTCTGAAGAGGGTTGTTGCCGTAGTGAAGCGACTGTGTTCAAGAGGCCTCGCTTTCAGAGGAAAAAATAAAAGTTCGGCGATCCGCACAACGGAAATTATTGTACGATTTTGGAACTGTTAGCTGAATTCGATCCTTTTTTAGCCAGTCATATTGAACGATTTGGGAATCAAGGATCTGGAAGTACCAGTTACTTATCAAAGACCGTTTGCGATGAGTTTATTCTCTTGATGGGTCGTAAAGGGCGAAATATTTTTCCTTAATCATCTATTCAACACCAGATAGAGCACATGTGGACCAACTTACCCTCGTCATTAGATACGTTTTGGAAACAGGCGAACTGTGTGAAAGATTTCTCAAGTTTTTGCCCTCAGAGGGACATAAAGCTGAAGAAATGTTTTCTGTCATTATTTCGGAACTCAAAACACTGGGCATATATATTGAAAACTGTCGTGGACAATCATATGATAATGCCGCGAACATGTCTGGTATGTACAATGGCTTACATGCTCAAATTCAAAGCCAAGCACCTTTTGCTTTTTTCGTTCCTTGCTCTGCCCACTCTTTAAATTTAGTGGCAACTGCGGCTGCTGAATCTTGCACAGAAGCTTGTCGCTTCT
Source organism: Clitarchus hookeri (assembly GCA_002778355.1). Lineage (NCBI taxonomy): Eukaryota > Metazoa > Arthropoda > Insecta > Phasmatodea > Phasmatidae > Clitarchus > Clitarchus hookeri. The sequence continues at coordinate 40,343 of NQII01007909.1, read as the reverse complement.
TCATGTTGCTTCAAGAAATCTACGTTTTTTTTGTAAGTTCGACACAGCGCTGGCAAAAATTAATGACTGAAATCGGGAAAGGGAAAACGCTAAAGAGAGTAAATCTGACACGTTGGTCAGCTAGAGAGGACGCATGTAGAATTTTGAGAGATTGTTGGCACGAAGTCCTTAAAACTTTGGAATCAATCAAGGATGATTGTACCGAAAAGCCTGTAACGAGAAACGAAGGGACGGGAATACTTTTGAATTTAAAAAAAAACTGGAAACAACGGTAATGGTTGTTGTGTGGAATGGTTTTTTGGAAAGAATAAACAAAGTGAATGTTCAAATTCAGGCTTCTACCGTAGATTTGATCACTGTTGCCGATCTTTACGAATCTCTTTGCAAGTTTTTCGTAGCTGAACGAGAAAATTTTAAGTATTTCGAACAAAAGGCGATGGAATTAAGCGTGTTGAAGCAGTATACAAAAGACATTGGAAAAAGACAACCGAAAAGGGGGAAAAAAAAATGATGAAACACCCGATGAAGAAATGAGAATAACTGCGAGTGATACTTTCAGGGTTAACACATTTCTCGTCTTCATTGATAGAATAGTATCCGAATTAGAAAAACGGCAGGAGGCCTACAACAGGTTCAATGAAAAGTCTTCATTTCTGACCAAAATGAGTAATAATAATGGCGTGTGGGGAGTGCACCCACGACAAGGCAACACCCTCCGAGTGACGGTCTTTCCAGCTGGCATTCGTAGGTGACCGTCATCCCCGGGCATGACAGAAATGATACCCTAGAATCGAGCGGCGCTGGAATGCAGGGGCGGAGGAAGCGGGAGTACCCCGAGAAGACCCGCTGGCAAGCGGAATCGTCCAGCACGATTCCTACATGCGAAAATCCGGGAGGGAAACTGCCGGGGATCGAACCCGGATCGCAGTGGTGGGAGGTGAGCGCCATGGCCACTACGCCACCGCTGCCCCACCAAAATGAGTGAATTGTCATCATCAACCCTTACGGAAAAAGCCCTTTACTTGGAATAAATGTATCCTAATGATTTAAAGACTGACTTAGTTCAAGAATGCATACATTTTCAAAGCTACCTTTCTTCTGAAAGATTGTTGGTAAAACCAGATTCTGGATCATTGAGAAGTCTATCTTCGTTCCTGCGAAAACAAAATTTGCAAAACGTTTATCCAAACTTTGATATAGCAGTTCGCATGGCTCTATGTACACCAGCGACAAATTGTTCGGGTGAGAGATGCTTTTCTTGCTTAAAACGGGTGAAAAATTATCTAAGATCTACCTTAAGCCAAGAAAAGCTAAACGCCTTAACTCTTTTGTGCATAGAGTCAGAACTAATGAACAATATTTCATACAACAGTATAATTAAGGATTTTGCCAATAGAAAATCGCGCAAAAAAGTATTATAAAACTTTCATAACTTCATTGAATTTCATCGACATCATCAGCCGGATTGTTACCAGATGATTGAATATATTGTTTTTAAACTGTAAGTAAGCGCAATAAAAATTATTTAAATACGTTTACCGAATGTACACTATTGTGTAAGTAGTATTGAGGCATACCTTACCCCGCCTTATTACTAGTACATGATTGAGCTTTTATTAGCTCAGAAATATACCCAAAAACTATTTATTGTGCAATCCTTACTAAATCGTTGGGGTATAAAAATAATCTAGAAACTAACACATCGATCATCCCCTAGTTCACAATCATACTAATTACGGGGAAAAGGTGGTGTAATTAGGTCTATAGTACACAAATCATAAAGTTACAATTTCATTGACAAAAAATTGTAATTAATATGATTGTGAACTAGGTTATCCAATTGTAGAGGTCGGTAGGGGCGGCAAAATTTGAATAGCCTACTGGCGGCAAATGTGTAAATCCGCCACTGC
>NQII01007909.1:0-38390 GCA_002778355.1 Clitarchus hookeri | reverse complement strand
TGTGTTGGGCGTGGGCGAGCGAGCGGCCGGTCGAGACCTGCTCACGCCGCAGCAGACACAAGAGAGAACGCGAGAACGAGCTTCAAGGCGCGGCTTCGCCCCTTCTGCCGGAATTCTACGTTCTCGCGTCATCACTTCGTATTCTTTAGCGATTACTGACAGTGCGCGATTATAGAAAATTTACATTTTACGAGTTGCTTGATATATTTTTTGCGCATAATTTTAATTGTGTGTTATCTGCTTGTCATAGAAATTCGAGTACTTATTAATAAAAACATAAATATACTTCTCGACTTTCTACAACAAGCAGATAAATCACAATTAAATCTACGTAGAAAAATTTTAAACAACACGGAAAATTTACATTTTCTACAATTAGTAATTACTATGAATCCAAAATTATGACGCGAAAAAGAAGAATTTCTGCAAAAGGGGTGAAGCCGCGCCTTTAAGGGCGTACCCAGGATCTGAACAATGTGGGGGAGGGGGAGGGCATCTCATGTTGGATTGGGTTTTGAGATTACAAAATAAAACTCAAGATTTCGGCCACCTGGGCGAACCGGGTTCTATTCCTGGTGGGGTCGCTCTCGGATTTTAGCGTGTGGGAATCGTGCGGGACGATGCCGATGGTCGGCGGGTTGTCTCGGGTATATCCCGTTTCCCCCGCACTTGCTTTCCAGCGCTGCTCCATATTCACCTCGCTTCGCCCTCGTCGGCTCTCGATATCTCGGTGCTAGCCGCCCATATCCCTTTACTCCACTCTCACGATTTTGGAGAACTTTTTTTATTAGTCTGCAAACACAATGCCCAGAAACACAACCTATCGGCAAAGTTTCGGCCCGATATCTGCACTGTCGGCAACTGTCGTTCATACGCAAGAATGTAGCCATCTGACAACGGCATTATGTCTTTTATTATACATATTGCTAGCCGTCACGATAAAGACAAAGACCCGCTATATTAATTAGGATAACGGATCGATATCGCCGAAATTATGTCGACTCGATATCTCACAGCTTACTTGGTGCCAATATCTCAAAAAATATTCTGGGCCGACCCCGATACAGCAACTTTGACTTTTAGGTAAGTTGGCCGACATCTTATTTATTACGGCCCAGTAATATTTTTAATGCAAGGCTCTTTATTGTTATTAAGATATTTATGNTTTTTTTATTAGTCTGCAAACACAATGCCCAGAAACACAACCTATCGGCAAAGTTTCGGCCCGATATCTGCACTGTTGGCAACTGTCGTTTATATGCAAGAATGTAGCCATCTGACAACGGCATGATGTCTTTTATTATACATATTGCTAGCCGTCACGATAAAGACAAAGAACCGCTATATTAATTAGGATAACGGATCGATATCGCCGAAATTATGTCGACTCGATATCTCACAGCTTACTTGGTGCCAATATCTCAAAAAATATTCTGGGCCGACCCCGATACAGCAACTTTGACTTTTAGGTAAGCTGGCCGACATCTTATTTATTACGGCCCAGTAATATTTTTAATGCAAGGCTCTTTATTGTTATTAAGATATTTATGNCTGGCCGACATCTTATTTATTACGGCCCAGTAATATTTTTAATGCAAGGCTCTTTATTGTTATTAAGATATTTATGTGATGTCTTTTTGCCGACAAACTTTTAGAAAGTGTTTAGAATAGGCAAGAAGCTAGTTAACTTTTAATGGCACGATGTCTTTTTTGAAAAAGTGTGTTGGCCATTAAAGAAAATGGCCCACAGTATTATTTAGGATAACGGATCGATATCACCGAAATTATGTTGGCATGATATCTCACAGCCAACCTGTCGCCAATATCTCAAAGAATATTCTGGGCTGATTCCAATACAGCATCTTTGTCTTTTCAGTATGATTACCAACATATTATTTATTACGGATCACTAACGTTTTCGAGAAAATAACTATGTATAATAATTCTAAAGTAAATGATAAAATAATATCTTTAATTGATGTACAAAACCACATAACTCGCAGTTTTAATATATGTAAATGCAAAGAATTGGCCTACATATTGATTTACAAATATTTCGAGATTTGCATTTCCAAAAAGTCTATATTTAATGTGATGCGTAATGCATATTGTAAATAGAAACATCGCCGACACCCCCGCCATTGTATCCCCCCGCGAGCGCCTACAGTTGACATGTGCTGCGGGACATGCGCAGCCATGTCAGATCGACCCGAGATGACGTACAAGTCATTAATGCGTGCCGAGGACGTGCAGAGGTAGGCAAGCGCTTTTGCCCACAAGGGAATTAAGACACGTGCCAAGGAGGGCAGCAGCTAGAATATCGCTGACCCAACCGAGATACACAATAAAAGGGCTGACAGAGCTTGGCATTNGCCAAGGAGGGCAGCAGCTAGAATATCGCTGACCCAACCGAGATACACAATAAAAGGGCTGACAGAGCTTGGCATTGTGCCATGTGTCTCCCCCTCCCGTAGCAAAACGCAAGAGAACATGAACACATGCCGCGAAAATGCAGAAGTAAGCTAGATTGGTGGAAATGCGCCTCTATTTACACGAGAAGGGTTTGACAGTAGGACCACAGGCCCTCCACCTCCGCCAACTAAGGGGACATATNGCCAAGGAGGGCAGCAGCTAGAATATCGCTGACCCAACCGAGATACACAATAAAAGGGCTGACAGAGCTTGGCATTTGTGCCATGTGTCTCCCCCTCCCCTAGCAAAACGCAAGAGAACATGAACACATGCCGCGAAAATGCAGAAGTAATCTAGATTGGTGCCAACGCGCCTCTATTTACACGAGAAAAGGGCTGACAGGGTTTGACAGTAGGACCACAGGCCNGGGGGGGGGGGGATCAAGAGGGTTTAAAAGCCGACTTGCGGTGCAAGGAGGGGATTAGTTGAATCAGATCAGTCGGATCAGAAGTTCGCGAGAGTCAGTTGGATCGTGAGGTCACCAGAAGAGGCGTGTTGTGGAATCGTCCGTCGAGAAGAGAACCAGGAGCAGCAGTCGTGGAGAGTCGTCACCGAAGCCAGGTCCTGTGAAAGGCCGCCCGAAGCACCGGACCTCAACCTACCGTCGGAACACCCAGAACTACCAGTGGAGCTAAGTAATAGCAGCTTCACTCAAATAAACCTCCCAGACGCCTAGCGCCCACCCCCTCTCCCAAGACGTCGGAAACAGTTAGCAGGAGTATGTTAACTAGCCCTTAAGGCCTCCAACTCGCAAGGTACCATCTCAGAATTGTATCTGTATATTTCTTTCAAGACAATATAACAAAGTAGTAAATTGAAACACCGAGTGACTACAGTTATTGTTTACTACCCATATTCAACATCCCAGGCGCCCATAGTCTGCGCCAGAAAGGTAACTCAGACCCTACGAACCATCCTGTATCCTACAGGTGAGGAGTAGTATCAAATTTATATAACATATGAGAAGGTAATCCCGATTAAAGTTATGTAGTGCTGTGTCTTACAGGTAAATAAATTATTTATAAACTGTACTTATCTGTTTTGTGTACCTATCTATAATTTATAATTACTTTTACATTAACATCTAATATACGTTTAATATAACATAGATAGACATACATTTTCTGAGTGTCATGTAAATTCGTTCTTATTTTCGTTTCTTGGTAATGGCAGCCTCTATGGCACCCTGTCACACAGATGGCTGCAAAATTTTTACAATATATGAATTAGACTAAAGCACATAATTACACGGGTATTTTATATGGTTACATTTACATCCAGTGGTTCAAATGTATTTACCAGATACCATTAATACTCTATTTGCTATAACGCCGTGCTGGGTAGTGAAGAACTTGTTAGTCTTCATGAAATTGTTTTTTTTTTTGTTCATGTGCAAAGGCCATTTGATACCACCAAACTAATAAACTAATGTTTTTTACCAAACATTATACAACTTGTAAACATTGTATATAGTGACATTTTCCTCGAATAAAAAAAGTTAACTGTTTGAATTTGTTTTAATATTTTAATGTCAAATACAAAATGTTCTGTTTTACTAAAGCTGCTGTAACAAATACTAAGGTACAAATGATAAAATTCCAACAAAAACAAATGCCATGGACTATTGCTTGACATATATGCAATCACCAAACAAAAGTTCATATAGATTTAAAAAATGTTAAAAATGTGCAAAGTTTATAAATTTTTAACAATTATTTTCATATAAATGGTTTGTTATTTGGTGATTACATATGTGTCACGCGGTAGCCCATTGAATTGGTTAACTTTGAAAATTTTTTTATTTGTACAACTTAGTGTTTCTTATTACGGCTCTCGCAAAACAGAATAATTTTGTGTATGACATCTTAATATTAAAAACGTATAAAGTGTAATTTTTCTTTATTTGAGAAAAATGTCGTCACATACAATGCGTACAAGTTGAACCATATTTGGTACAAATATAAAATTATAATTTTTTTAAATATTTTTAAATATATTATAAGTGCCTTATTAATTATCATAAAATCTTGAATAAATTTAGGAACGCGACGAGTGTGACCTAGGGCCCATGCATAAATGTAAGTGATCAAATCTAAGTGACTGATAAATTTAAATACTATCGCAAGCAAAACAATTGTTTACTTGTCATGTTTTCGTACACTATTATCTATAAAGTTGGTAATTGAAGAAATTTTCACCGACTCGAACACAAATATACAGCAGCTGGTGTCTGATGTCTGTCTACGGCTAACATAAGTTCGGTAGTTGTACGATGATGTTTCCTAAACCCTAAGTGGGATTCAGTTAACAGATTATATTTTCATACGGGTTAATATTTATTTTTCAATAGGAAGTTTTGACCCGCATTTACATTTCCGGAATAATATCTGAAAGTTAAATTTATTTTTAGGGAGATGGGGATAATGAATAAAGAGAGAGTTGTAGAAACTTAATAAAACAAAAATATAGTCATGTAGTGAGAAAATGTATAAATAATCAGTGTTTTGGCTTTATAAATCTGATGTACCAGAAATTTATGTTCACTGTGAAACTGATAATGATAGCGAAGTTAACATAGCTTTCTCCCTACCACAACACCACNACCAGAAATTTATGTTCACTGTGAAACTGATAATGATAGCGAAGTTAACATAGCTTTCTCCCTACCACAACACCACCTCTCATTTTCTTATTCTGTGCATAGGCATGTATGTATGTTACGTATTTGTGCGAATGCATGTGTATGTATGTTATGTATGTGTGCGAATGAATGTGTATGTGTGTGAATGTATGTGTATGTATGTGTATGCATGTGTGTGAATATATGCAGATGTATGTGTGTATGTACAAANTATGTGTGTGAATGTATGTGTATGTATGTGTATGCATGTGTGTGAATATATGCAGATGTATGTGTGTATGTACAAACGCAAATATGTATGTGGTAAAGCCTTGTCCTCCATTAAAAATCGTGTGATGTTTAGCAATTGAATATAGCTACACTATATTCAATTGCAAAAACTGCTGTTTCTACATGATACAAGCTAGGATGATGTACTATTCTTAATCGGATATGTGCGTGATCCTTCATTTTAACACTTGTAAACTTATGGTATTGAACCTGAAAGTGTATCTATTGCCAACCTACTTTCAGAAGAAATGAAACGCTTCTGAGATCACTGTCCTGTCGTCGACTTTGTGTATGCATGTGTGTGTATGTATGTCTCCCCCTTTCCATTTTTTAACGTGTCGACCTTAGTTAACCAAACTCAGCTTATATATAAAACGTAATAAGGAAACTTGACTTTTAAATTTTTAACAATGTCGGGCACTTACTTTCGAAATGGCGGCAATTTTATTATTTAGGGAGATATGTCATATCTCGAGAACCATTTGACCAATTTAAACCAAATTTTGTAGGCTGACAGACATTTATGTAAGCATTATATTTTGAACTGGACATTATTGTTATACCAAAATTTTGAAAAACAGCATAGAATGAAAAAATAAAATATTTTACATTTTATTTTGAAAACTATTAAAGAAATTTTCACCCGATTTGGCATGTTAGTCAAACTATGACAGATCATGTAGATATACGTAATTGAAAGTGCTTAGATACTTATTTTAAAAATGGTGGCCATACAAATGTTTTAGGTTTATATGGTATAGTTGATATACCATATAACCTATTTCGACCAAATTTTGTATCCTGAAAGTGTCTATAACAAGCGTCAATGTGCCAACACTAAGCCACTTTTGCCAGCCAGTTTGTAATATAGTACCACATAAATAATTAAATTTTTATACCATATCTCGGTAAAAAAGAGCTCATTTATACCAAATTTGGTAAACAGTAATACTGCGGCAGATGATATTTTAAATTTTTATGTTTCATGTATCACAGATGTTTATTTTCAAAATGGCAGCCATATAGTTATCCAAGCTTAGAATGTCACATCGTCAAAACCACGTAATCATTTCCAAATTATTTGTATTCTGGCTGTAGATATTACAACAATAAACTGTGTTTACATGGAGCATATTTTGTACGTAATTTTGTAAGATAGTGCCATATGAATAAATTAATCTTTATGTAATATCTCAGGAAACAACTGAACCAATTCCAACCAAATTGGGCAAACAGTTTGCACTGCAGCATGATGTGTAAACTACTATGTTTTAAGTAGGTCAGGTACTTATTTCAAAATGGTGACTATACAAATATTTCACCTTAGTATATTTTATTAACTAACCAATTTTCAGCTTAGCCTGTTATGCTGGCAGTATTATTTACAACCATCAAATTTGTCTGTACAAAGCCTCATTTCTCTACCATTTAGTAAGTTTGCCTTAAAATATAAATTAACTTTTTGTCATATCTCTGGAAACAATCATCCCATTCGTAACAAATTTGGCGAAGAATTGGTATTGTGGTATACGTATTTTTTTAAGTGTAACAGACATGTTCAGAATGGCGGTTAAAAATAATTTATGTTTGGTGTGTTATATCTACGAATTTATGCAACAGATTTTAGCATAACTTTGTAAATTGGTGGCATACAATAATTGAATGTAATAATATGTAATCTTTTTGTCCTTCACTTGTAAAGATCGTAATGTGAAAACATGGTCGTTTTACGCCATATCTCAGCGACTCATAAACACACATTTACTCAATTATTCACACAAGTAGAGCTATGGTAAACCATGTAAACTTAAAGAGTATGAAGTGACTCAGTTACTTGTTTTCAAAATCACAACCCTGTAAATATTTTACGTTACTGATCCCTGTCATTCGAAACATTAGTCTGAAAAAAATTGGTAGTCAATCTTCGAATTCGACATTTATAATGCAGTTGATTGCACACAAACTTATCGTATGAGGGTTTAGGTTTCGAGTCACGGATAAGGCACGTGTGTATTTGTAATTGTCTCACTACGGCTGCATATATTTCTTGTTTCATATCTTATGATATTGTTTCAACAAGACAAGTCCTACCTACAAACTCAGGTTTAAAGATTTTTGTTATTCCACGCATTTTGAGAAAAGTAGGCTCATTGGTTATATCAGTAATTTCATATTTGTGTTGACTATTTAGACATAATTTACTTGCACTATTTAAACTACAACAAAGTAACATAATGATTCTGGCAAAGTGATATGGGAACTTCAGATATCTTGGTCGAATATGGTACTTATATTAACTTTAATATATGTAGTACTTACATTAATATACCTAAACGTTAATTTATTATGCCAAGAGTCCGTCAAAATACTTGGCCTACAAATGTTTTGTGTGTCAAACTATAAAGACGTGGTCTGAAAATGAGAACCTATTATAGGATGTCTTATGTATGCTTTGAATGGATAATGAGTAGTGATACGTGATGTTTTGAAAAGAATACCGCGCAACGTACAGTTCAATATCATATGTGCGCAATTAGAGCATTCCTTTGTTTATTAGAGGTTTATCTCGATAATAAACATTTATTACACACAGCCAATCATAATCAGGTTAAAGTCATCCAGTTATGAAAGAGAATATACGTTTCAATGTTTTGCAGAAACAGCAAATCACAATTTTTTTTCCCGCGAAACGCATGGGTATCTACTAATGAGTGAATACAGCCAATGTGCCGACTAAACAGTTCCGAAGTAATACTGAATGCCCGGAAATTAAACACCCAAAGTGTGGGAGGTGATTTCTTACGAAAAATAAAGTCGAATATATATTGGCCACCATATCCCTAGACAGAATATTAAAGGAGATATGAGCTTGTGAAATTTGCGTTTTGAAAACGAATTTTTGCTGAATGTCTTGTAGTGTCTGCCAGTGGTAGGGTTGGCGGTTATGTTCCGAATGTACGTCCCACGCGGTTGAATTGGTGACGCCCATGCGCTATGGATTGTGTACTTGCGAAGGGCATGTCGTTCATGCTGTGACATCACTTCCTCAAGTCGAACAGTGCGCACAGACCAAGGACGGCCAAAATTACGCATATGTCTCTGCAATTTGGGAAGAATAAGTCACAATTTTTCTGCGGACTTTGTAGGCGTTGTACAAGGCATTCAGCTAAAAATAAGTTTTAAAAACCCAAATTTCATAGGCTCATGTCTCCTTTGATATTCCGTTTAGGTAAATGGTGTCCTGCGCATTTTCGACTTTATTTTTCGTACGGAATCACCTCCCGCAGTTTGGGCATTAAATTTCCGAACTTCTTATTTACATACAGTGGCTCACATTAATATTCGGCTACCGATGATTATCGCAGTTGTATGCCCTTATGTTACATTAGAAATGAATATAAACATAAAACATATTGCACAATCATTCTTGTGTGCTTTAAAAGATGTGCAATAATAGCCAATAACTGAAATGAGCAGGGTAAGCTAATGAAATACAATATTTGGTCCTTGCGTGCTTCATAAGTACGCCACTTTAATATTCGGCCAGTTGTGGTAGACGCGTGGCACAGGCACGATGCACATTGCGTTCGTACCTCGTGTCATTCCCTGCTCGCTCTATGCGCTGAGAGGTTCTATTGGGTAGCTCTGTTGGCTGCGTCAGTCAGGAAAATGGGACGTAGGGCAGGAATATAACGTTTGAACAGCGGCAGCTGGTAATTTTTCATCATGCAAAGAAGAAATCTCAACGAGAAAATGTGGAGCACTTGAATCTGCTGAGGTCCGCTGTCGGAGACATCATAAGAAGGTTTCAGAAGGAAGACAGAATAGATTCGGTACCTCAAAAAGGACAGACAAACAAGCAAAACGAGAGAGAAGAACGTCTAGTAATCAGGAAAATAAAGAAAGAACGAAAATTAGTGCTTGCAAACTTACAACGGAGGTACTCAATGAATGCGGAAAGAACGTCCATCCAGAAACCATACGACGAGTTATCAGAAGAGCAGGATATATTAGTAGGGTATCTAGAAAGAAGCCTTTCATTAATGAAGCAAATATAAGTAACGACTTACGTTCGCAAAATACCACGCTGACAAAGATGAAAATTGGTGGAATGATGTCATTTTTGCTGATGAGACGAAATTGAACGTGTTTGGTTCAGATGGTAGGGTAACAGTATGACGCAAGCCAAATTAGGAGCTAAAACCTGGGAATATACAACCTACTGTGAAACACAGTAGCGGTAGTATTATGATCTGTGGCTGTATATCTACAGCAGGTGCTGGAGAGGCTGTACGTATCGATGGAACAATGAAAAAGGAAGACCATCTCAACACCCTGACAGCAAACCTACACAAGAGAGATGATAATCTGGGCGTTAGGAACACGTTTTAGTTCTATCAAGATAATGACCCAAAACAAAAGTCATACATTATCAAGAGCTGGCTTTTGTATAACTGTCCCAAAGTCATTATTAAACCTCCTCAATCACCCAACCTGAATCCCATAGAAAATATGTTTGTTGAAGTTAAAAGAAGACTGCGTAATACAACAATTAGGTCCACAAAAGAATTAGAGAAAATGTCCAAAGAATGATGGAGTAAGGTTGGCTCCGAATGTACCATGAATACAATTGCTAATATGCCACAACGCCTGCGAGAAGTAATTAAACAGAATGGCCATGCTACCAGGTACTATAAAACTGTGTGTTTAATTTTCAAAGATGATTATGTTTGTGTTTGAATGATGATGGCCGGATATTAAAGTGGCGTACTTATGCAGCATGGGATGACAAAATCATATCGTTTGTCAAGTTGCATTGCTCATTTCCGTTATTGGCTAGTGATATATTTCATTTTAAGCTCACGAGAATGATTGTGCAATATGATTTATGTTTATCTTCATTACTAATGTAACATAAGGCCATGAAACTGCGATAATCATAGGTGGCCGAATATTAATGTGAGCCACTGTACATACGATGAAACATGTGGTGATAGTTTCACTTTCACGCTATGTTACAATTGAATGTCTGTAAATACGTAACTTATATATTGTTTCCACATTACAAAAATAAAATATATGTCCAAGGATTGACTTGCAAATCTGAGTATCAACACGTTGGTACGAATCAGACTAAATTTTGCTTACACCGATCTCGCTGGCTGCGCACAACTAGTGTCCCAGAATTAAAGTGCTTTCCTGCCAATGCAACATGCAAAAATGGCTTGGATAAGATTTGAGATAGGAATACTGTTTAGTAAACAAGTGTTTTGAGACGTTTTGATACTTCCTCCGACCAATTTGTAATGCATTTAGATTAAATTCATAAAGATAAAAGTATTTTATCAACGTATTAGTGCCTAATATTTAAAGTTAAGAAAGAAACAATCACATTCATCCACATACACCATGTGACTGACAGTTGTGTTGTTTTGGGCTACGTAAATGTTGGGTAAATGCGCAGAAGACAAATAATACGTTTACCTCATCTTTAATCTATGCAGTTAGTACAAATCTAGATTTATAGGTTCTGGTCAAAACTCACATTCGTGCTTTAAAATCCGCTAGGATATTATTTCAGGCTTTAAAGTTATCTATAAAACACAACGTGTACTTAAATTATAATCTTATGGAAATACATCTCAAAAATAATTCTGTGTGAAGGTTGTTTGTATAATGATCAGTGGAGTAGCCAGAAATTTCTCAAAGGAGAGGTTAGACTGACTGAAGAAAGGGAGGGGTATTATACTGGCGTTAGTGGTTTTGACGTATGGGGCCATTCAAGTATTATGTAAGAAGAATTTTAGTAATTTTTAAACCCCCCACCATTGTCAACAAAAATAGCCAATGCTTTAACCCCCCCCCTCCTCCCCTCCTCTCTTAGGGAAACATTGGTATATATATTTTTTAATCTGTTCAGGTTTCTTTATTGTTATTCATGAGCAGCAGGAATTTAAATGCACATTTAATATTTAATCAAGCAAATTATTAAAAATCATATATAAGTATTATATTCTTAACATATAATAAACGATATTAAATAATTTTGTGAATTCAAATTAATTGTCCTCGGTCCATGGCACTTGAATTCATGAGTCTAAGTCTTCGATGTTATTGGATGTTTGTTGCTCGATGTTGTGTGTCTGCTAACTTTTGTGTTCTTTCGGGATATCGACATCGTTCTCTTCGAGCCATTCAACATCTTGGAATTCATCAGTTTGTATTATGCACATCAATTCATTAGCACGACGAGCAGCCACTCTTATAGGTCTCACTCTCGTTTCGGTGTGCGTGTTAATTTTTTCATGGATCTCCTTGATGTGACGATTTAATGACTTCACAGAGGCATGATTAAGACCACACGTTTTGCATGTCCGACTTGATAGTTTCGATTTTACCGTCGGAAAAATATAATTGTAGGGCATCTGTAGAAACTCTTTGGGCAAATAATTTAAGTGTATACCTAAACCGATTGGAAAACTAAGAAATTGCCCTCCATCATACATAATCAAGTCATCAACTGTCTGTTTTACTTTTACTGGTGGTGGGAGAAATCTATTGGTTAGTAATCTAAACAAACCACTTCTTGGACGACAGCAATCTGTATTTGTACATTTAAGATTTGGTTCACCGGACCCAACATATTTTGCTGAAACATGATAATCATCAATTACCATTTAGCTCCATACCTCTGCTAATACATTTCTGGCATACTCAAAATTGGATCTTTCTAAATGTTCATCAATTGCAACGCCACTGTCGTCCAAATGAAACCCAAAATATTCATGAGGCAATATAAAACCAGCCAGTTCGCGACTAAGAGGAGCCATTCTGCGTTNTCCAAATGAAACCCAAAATATTCATGAGGCAATATAAAACCAGCCAGTTCGCGACTAAGAGGAGCCATTCTGCGTTCTACTCGGTTATACGCACTTCTGCCAGGAGCATTTGTAGCTATAAACAATGCATCCAGATCATGTCGCTTAAAGTGTTGTATAGCAAAGCCTATTACTTTTTGATAACGCGGATTTTCATCTGGCCCTCAATCAACCGTCATAATCACCACTGGTTTTACAAATCCATGGTCAGTTTTAGCTAATGTTTGAAACACTTCAAGGCCGAGAAGCCTCTCGAAATCTTGAGCATGAGTATTAGCAGTGGATAAGCTATGCTTTCCACTTCCAATAGCGATGTATGTTGGCCCGGAATATCTAACGGCTTGCGGTTGTCCTAGCATACTAGGAGTTATTTTAATACCAGCATAAACGGAGGGTATTAATTTATGCCGCTCGGCCCATATGCATTAGAAGAGGCGCTTGTTTATTTGCCACAGTTACACCAATAGGGACCCGAGCTTATTCATCTTGAGGTATGAGAAATACTTGATCTGGTCCAAGTATTGATGCTTTGTTCTCCAAATGACAGATCGATGTTTCGGCGAAACGGCTATCTACGTGGTTTTTGTGTTGATCAGTATGTGCCCGAGTGAGTTTAACAGGGACTGCCGATACATGTCTTCGTCCTTCTGTGGAGTTAGATTTTNAGTTACACCAATAGGGACCCGAGCTTTATCATCTTGAGATATGAGAAATACTTGATCTGGTCCAAGTATTGATGCTTTGTTCTCCAAATGACAGATCGATGTTTCGGTGAAACGGCTATCTACGTGGTTTTTGTGGTGATCAGTATGTGCCCGAGTGAGTTTAACAGGGACTGCCGATACATGTCTTCGTCCTTCTGTGGAGTTAGATTTTCTTGGAAGTAAACGAAGATATGTCCCACTTCGGCTGATGTTAAATCCTATTTTATGTAATTCTTGTGTAAGCTCATCAAGAGTTTTTATACTGCGAATAGATTCCGTTCGTCTTCTATCATCTGCTGCACTCCCAAATAAAGCAATATCCGTTATTGTTTTTAATAGTAATGGTTGATAATTTTCTAGGCTAGGACGTCCAACTAAATCCCTCATGAATAGTTTTTTTTTTTATTTCTGGATTTTCATGGCAAATATCTTCTAACTTTCTTTTCATACTATCTCTGTGTTTCTTCTGGGCTACTGCGTTTTGAATCTTTCTCTTTAAAGACTGTTTTGCAGCTTTTAATTCTTCGCGGGACTTATTGATCTGTTTATCAACTTCAACATGGCTTGGCATGGTATCTCTAGCAGAATACAAAGTATTCATATTTTTTTCCAGAAGACCAATCTTCTTTTTCGTAGCTTCTTGAGAAGGCGTTGCTCTCGACTGTTTTTCCACATTTTCTATGTTTTCGTATTGCTGTTGTCATTATACTTTGTGTTTAGTGTCGTTCTCTTCCTGTTCAGTCGAACCTGAAGCTGTCTGTACAATTTGTTTATTTTCTGCAGTTTCACAGGTGTTCGTTGCCTAAAAAAATTAATCATCCTATTAATACTGTTAATGGTTCTCTTAGAAAGCTATTGATATATTTATTTTAGACACTCTTTTCCCCCAACATATTGAGAACGGCATGATATAGAATTGGCAATCAATATTTTTTTATCATCATCATCCTCAGCCTATAATCGACCCGCTACTGGGAACAGAATATTTCATGGCTAAGAATATTTAAATATATTTGTTAGTGTTACTCTCACAAACATTATATTTTCATATTATCGCAAACATCCTTTTAACTTCTAAAACTCTAACAACATCTATCCTTAAAGTGCCAGCGGTACAAGTTAATAGCAAACAAAAGGCTTAACTTATATTGGAAAAATAGCTTTAGAGACTCGATTTATTCCTAGTCGCTGCTTGTAATTCTTCTGCAATTCTCTTAGACACAATAATATCGAGTTCCTTGTCGGACTTTGCTTGTATCTTATAACTACGCCACACTTCATTAACTAATCTCTGTATATTTTGTAAATTTGAGTTCGTGTAAGATTTTTTAAAACTTTCGAATAATTTTTGGTATAACTTGGATTTGTCTATATTAGACGACATTTTAAACCCTTTCAACAGTAAAGAAAATGGATAAATGGTAAAAAGCAACATTAAGTTAGAACACGTCAAATCAAATGATACTGAACTGAACCAGAGATCGAACAAATTTAGAGAAGTGAATAGCGCGCGCGGTAATTCCCCTTCTTCGGTTCTTTCTAACTTAACCATAAAACCCCGCGTGAGAGCGANGTCATCAAGAGTTTTTATACTGCGAATAGATTCCGTTCGTCTTCTATCATCTGCTGCACTCCCAAATAAAGCATTATCCGCTATTGTTTTTAATAGTAATGGTTGATAATTTTCTAGGCTAGGACGTCCAACTAAATCCCTCATGAATAGTTTTTTTTTTATTTCTGGATTTTCATGGCAAAAATCTTCTAACCTTCTTTTCATACTATCTCTGTGTTTCTTCTGGGCTACTGCGTTTTGAATCTTTCTCTTTAAAGACTGTTTTGCAGCTTTTAATTCTTCGCGGGACTTATTGATCTGTTTATCAACTTCAACATGGCTTGGCATGGTATCTCTAGCAGAATACAAAGCATTCAGATTTTTTTCCAGAAGACCAATCTTCTTTTTCGTAGCTTCTTGAGAAGGCGTTGCTCTCGACTGTTTTTCCTCATTTTCTATGTTTTCGTATTGCTGTTGTCATTATACTCTGTGTTTAGTGTCGTTCTCTTCCTGTTCAGTCGAACCTGAAGCTGTCTGTACAATTTGTTTATTTTCTGCAGTTTCACAGGTGTTCGTTGCCTAAAAAAATTAATCATCCTATTAATACTGTTAATGGTTCTCTTAGAAAGCTATTGATATATTTATTTTAGACACTCTTTTCCCCCAACATATTGAGAACCGCATGATATAGAATTAGCAATCAATATTTTTTTATCATCATCATCCTCAGCCTTTAATCGACCCGCTACTGGGTACAGAATATTTCGTGGCTAAGAATATTTAAATATATTTGTTAGTGTTACTCTCACAAACATTATATTTTCATATTATCGCAAACATCCTTTTAACCTCTAAAACTCTAAAAACATCTATCCTNACCTCTAAAACTCTAAAAACATCCATCCTTAAAGTGCCAGCGGTACAAGATAATAGCAAACAAAAGGCTTAACTTATATTGGAAAAATAGCTTTAGAGACTCGATTTATTCCTAGTCGCTGCTTGTAATTCTTCTGCAATTCTCTTAGACACAATAATATCAAGTTCCTTGTCGGACATTGCTTGTATCTTATAACTACGCCACACTTCATTAACTAATCTCTGTATATTTTGTAAATTTGAGTTCGTGTAAGATTTTTTAAAACTTTCGAATAATTTTTGGTATAACTTGGATTTGTCTATATTAGACGACATTTTAAACCCTTTCAACAGTAAAGAAAATGGATAAATGGTAAAAGCAACATTAAGTTAGAACACGTCAAATCAAATGATACTGAACTGAACCAGAGATCGAACAAATTTAGAGAAGTGAATAGCGCGCGCGGTAATTCCCCTTCTTCGGTTCTTTCTAACTTAACCATAAAACCCCGCGTGAGAGCAAGTATTACTCCCCGGTATTACTCGGGATTCCCCGAAATAATTGATATTGCTATTAGCAATATTTTGGTGAATCCCGAGTAATACGAGCTCTTATATTTCGGGAATACCTTAACATACTTTTCGGTTTCGAGCATAGACAAGTAGGGTTGCCACACGTGTTCAAATCAGAATCTACTAAATTTTGCAGAAAAACCAAATAAATATTTCTGACGTAATCACCATCCAGACCCCCCCCCCCCCCCNAAGCAAAGACACCCCCTCTCCTTTTTGGTGTTTACGTAATACTTCAATTGCCCCTATGTGTTAAAACAAATATTAGAAAATATATTTCAAAATAAAATAAATACATAATTGTTAAGAGATAGTATTGTTTTATCAAAATAAAATGTTTATTAATAATTTGAATCCTAACAGTTGCCATCGTTACCGTCAGAAGTATGAAGGTTTGTTTACAACACCCTNCCCCCCCCCAGGGTCAAGTGACTATGCCACTGGAATTGCTGTATAAGTGTCTGCAGAGTCAAACTTATGATAGTCTATTTTCTGTTTGTCATTATTTCAAAGTAATTCTGCTTTTCCGTATTTGCGGACATTAAAAATACTGAATTCCGTAGGACATAAAATATAAGTTGAAAACATCCTTAGTGTAAACAGAGCCAGAAAAATGTAACTTTAGTCAACTTGAGAAAAGTCAATTTACTGTTTCAAAAGAGCGGGTATAATATTGCTTCACAATACAGTATCACGATATTACTTAGTTGAGAGCATTAGATTGTTTTCATTACGGAGAATTTCAATAAAGGGCAGCAAATAACAATAATACTAACTATCAAATAAAATATATTAGCTACATATATCTATACCTCAGTTGTACATTCTTGCCAATAACTAATCATTTTATTTCGTACACAAAATAACAGAAACCTATATGATATGGATTTGTATAACAACAAGGTTGTCTGAAACCAATATTACCTAACAGTTTTTCAATCACCATTGTTTGTGCCGTACTTTAGTGACCAAGTGACGCTGTATTTTTATTATTCAAAGGTCTGCGCTAATACCTCAATTACGTTATGTGCATCGAGTGCGATGCAAATTGCAAACTGAAATGAAATTTTGTCGCCTAGGAGCCTGCGAGAATACATCAGCATAGCTGGTCGAGTGAAAAACAAGACACGTAACGTAATTTAAAAACAGGGTCGTCCACCTAAAGTGGACACCCCCAAAATTTCAGGAAAGTTGCAGGTCACGAAATGCGGTATTCGCTAGANCAGGGTCGTCCACCTAAAGTGGACACCCCCAAAATTTCAGGAAAGTTGCAGGTCACGAAATGCGGTATTCGCTAGACAAAATAACGTGAAAGTAATTTGCTGCAAAGTGACTATTCGTAACATGTGTATGGACAGAAATAATTAAACCACATATAACTTTTCCCCTGGAAACATACATTTTTTCAACGGCATCTGAAAGTACGTGCATAGAGGAATTAACTTTTATAGCATATGGAATGGAGAGTAACATAGAAATGCCACCAAGAAATAACGTGCAAATATGATTATGTAAGGTGGGCCGGTGGTATGGGGCAGTGGACCTGTACTCACAGCTGTAAGCAAGCAACACGCGCTCGACTCATCCTGGCGGGACCGCTTCCTTATAGCAGCGCAGCCCCAGTCACCATAATCTGTTATGGTAAGTAGTATTGCAGTGTGTGGCTGTATGTACAGCATGAAGTTCACGAATGAGAAACAACTGGACGCTCTACTTATTTACGGTGATTGTGGAAGAAATACCAAGCAAGCCATCCAAATATATTGTGAAAGTTATCCTAATCGGACACCCATATCACGGCAAACGATACGAAGTATTTGCACACGTCTCTTGTCACGAGGTGATTGGAATACATGAGTGCGAGTAAACATAACATGAGTGCTCCGAAACACTGCTACGGACGAGACGCATCAACACGATGTGTTGGCACGTGTCGATGCAAACCCCCACATGGGAACACGAGAACTTTCCAGGTTCGTAGGAATAAGTGAAACAAGTGTGTTACAGATACTCCACCAACGGAAATTCAATCCATACCACGTGGCTCCAATTCAGTCATAAAATGATGGTGATTTTCAGCAGTATTTCCAGTTTTGTATGTTTGTTTTAATGTCTGTAAGGTATGACAGTAATTTTCTGAAGAACGTGCTGTTTATGATGCAAGCGACCTTCACAAACAATAAGCGCGTAAATTTACGAACAATTCACTACTGGGCGACGAAGAATCCGCGTTGGGTCCGGCACGTGGAGCACCAGCGACAGTGGAAAGTGAACATGTGGTGTGGAATCGTTGGTGGCTATGTTATAGGGCGATACTTCATTCAATGGACAATGACTGGCTGTATGTACACCCATTTCCTCAGAGAGACGTTACCACCTCTTCTGGAAGACATACCGCTAGACGTACGTCGTGATGTGTGGTTTCGCAATTTGCTTTGGTGGCGAGGAATGTGTTAAATTAAACATTTCCAAGCCGGTGGTAAGGGTGTAGTGGTGCTGTAGGAAGGCCAGCTCACTCCCCCGATCTCAAATTTCTCGATTTTTTTCCTGTGGGGACACTGAAAGATAGGGTGTACAACGCAGTTACTACGATGCCAGAAGACATGCAGGAACTCATTGTGGCAGCTTGCAGAGTCATTACGCCAGAAACACTTCAGGCCACTCGTCGCTCGCTACATGTGTGTTTACAGGTGTGTATTGCTGTCGATGATAAACACATCGAGCACATGCTGTGAAAAGACTTAATGTAAAGTTTTTTCAACCATAACTGTGCTTTGTTGTGTGGATGCGATTTAATTTCTTCTTAGATTGGATTGATCTATTTTTGTTGTGCATCTTTACGCACTCATTACTCATTACAGTTAATGACTAGGAAACAGATCTCCTGGATTACGTTTGTATCTGAATAAAATGTATTGTATTGATATCAGAATTGCACTCACATTCCCGGCCGATCCCTCCGTTGCGGTGCTATTCTTAGTCCAATATCGCATTCCGTGCCCCTAGCCCTATTAAAGTAAGCGCTACGCTGCTATAAGGAAAAGGTCCTGCCAGTTTGAGTAACGGCGCATGTTGCTTGCTTACAGCTGTGAGTACAGGTCCACTGCCCCATGCTACCGGCCAACTTACGAAAATCCTATTTTAAAATTATTTCTTGGCGTTTCCGTGTTACTTTCCATTGCATATTCTATTTCATTGAATTCCTCTAAGCTCATACTTTCAGGTGCCGTTGAAATAAAAGTATATTTCCAGGGGAAAACTCATATGTGGTTTAATTATTTCTGTCCGTACACGTGTAACAAATCGTCACTTTGCGGCAAATTACTTGTCCCCGTACGTAATATCATTTAGCGAAAACGCATTTCGTGATCTGCAACAGTTCCGAAAAATTTGGTGGGTGTCCATGTTATGCGGACCATCCTGTATATCAGAGGCTGGCACTGCCAACACTCGCCCGATGCCCGAGGCACGTGGCAGTGGTCACACGAAAGCAATCTGGCAANTGGAAGACATACCGCTAGACGTACGTCGTGATGTGTGGTTTCGCAATTTGCTTTGGTGGCGAGGAATGTGTTAAATGAAACATTTCCAAGCCGGTGGTTAGGGTGTAATGGTGCTGTAAGAAGGCCAGCTCACTCCCCCGATCTCAAATTTCTCGATTTTTTTCCTGTGGGGACACTGAAAGATAGGGTGTACAACGCAGTTACTACGATGCCAGAAGACATGCAGGAACTCATTGTGGCAGCTTGCAGAGTCATTACGCCAGAAACACTTCAGGCCACTCGTCGCTCGCTACATGTGTGTTTACAGGTGTGTATTGCTGTCGATGATAAACACATCGAGCACATGCTGTGAAAAGACTTAATGTAAAGTTTTTTCAACCATAACTGTGCTTTGTTGTGTGGATGCGATTTAATTTCTTCTTAGATTGAATTGATCTATTTTTGTTGTGCATCTTTACGCACTCATTACTCATTACAGTTAATGACTAGGAAACAGATCTCCTGGATTACGTTTGTATCTGAATAAAATGTATTGTATTGATATCAGAATTGCACTCACATTCCCGGCCGATCCCTCCGTTGCGGTGCTATTCTTAGTCCAATATCGCATTCCGTGCCCCTAGCCCTATTAAAGTAAGCGCTACGCTGCTATAAGGAAAAGGTCCTGCCAGTTTGAGTAACGGCGCATGTTGCTTGCTTACAGCTGTGAGTACAGGTCCACTGCCCCATGCTACCGGCCCACTTAAGAAAATCCTATTTTAAAATTATTTCTTGGCGTTTCCGTGTTACTTTCCATTGCATATTCTATTTCATTGAATTCCTCTAAGCTTATACTTTCAGGTGCCGTTGAAATAAAAGTATATTTCCAGGGGAAAACTCATATGTGGTTTAATTATTTCTGTCCATACACGTGTAACAAATCGTCACTTTGCGGCAAATTACTTGTCCCCGTACGTAATATCATTTAGCGAAAACNATACACGTGTAACAAATCGTCACTTTGCGGCAAATTACTTGTCCCCGTACGTAATATCATTTAGCGAAAACGCATTTCGTGATCTGCAACAGTTCCGAAAAATTTGGTGGGTGTCCATGTTATGCGGACCAGCCTGTATTCAGAGGCTGGCACTGCCAACACTCGCCCGATGCCCGAGGCACGTGGCAGTGGTCACACGAAAGCAATCTGGCAACNTCAGAGGCTGGCACTGCCAACACTCGCCCGATGCCCGAGGCACGTGGCAGTGGTCACACGAAAGCAATCTGGCAACGCTGTGTCTGCTGGCTTTATTTACAATTTCCACTATCATTCTTCGTTGGTAGGAAGGTGGTCAGGGGAGTGCATTTAACTAGTATTTTATGTACTCTGTGGCGTATTCAATGACATCTCTCGCACAGCCCTTGTAGCTCTGATATGTCATGCAGAGTTTAACAGTAAAAATAACCAACCATTTTTTATGCAAAAAATATGAATACCGCAGCTATATCGTTGTTGGAGTAATGTTTAATTGCACGGCTAAATGTTCGTTACCGGTCACAAACTCAAAGAATTTGTCAGCTGCTTTGTTTTCTAGAAACATGACAGAATGTCACAACGAGATCAGTTTGTAACTCTATGGAAATAAACATTAGAAAAAATTCGATTGAATGATTTAGTCTTTGCCAAATTGAAAGGTGCCACATACAGTGACTGTTAAAATTATGTATGTATCAGTTACAACTTCCTACATGTAAAATGTTTGTTTCTTGGCTGAGTTGATATATCTTTTGAAGTTATACTCCTTTTGGCGCGTTGAGTTTAAAAGATTAGTGTGCAGCGGAAGTTGCGCGCGCACAGTGTAACGAAATTCTACAGTGAACGTGGTAGGAGTATGACGCAACACGCATGCGCCTATANAAGTTGCGCGCGCACAGTGTAACGAAATTCTACAGTGAACGTGGTAG
This sequence comes from Clitarchus hookeri, assembly GCA_002778355.1. Taxonomy (NCBI): domain Eukaryota; kingdom Metazoa; phylum Arthropoda; class Insecta; order Phasmatodea; family Phasmatidae; genus Clitarchus; species Clitarchus hookeri. Next base: position 17,001 of record NQII01007909.1, on the reverse strand, counting down.
GAGTATGACGCAACACGCATGCGCCTATAGTTGCTTTCAAGTATTTCAGATTATGCGCGTATCGTCTAGCTATATACAAACGCAAGGTACACAACATAGCATGTGGTTATATTTAAAACCGACAGAAANATTTGCTTTCAAGTATTTCAGATTATGCGCGTATCGTCTAGCTATATACAAACGCAAGGTACACAACATAGCATGTGGTTATATTTAAAACCGACATAAAATCAGTTCACGTAATAAGCAAATTTAAAAACATTTAATTTTTTTTAAGTGTTTCAATGTAAATGTATATATATATATATAATTAATAAATTTTACCTACATTGTGCCATGAAAAATTTGTTAGTAACAAAATTGTACAATAAAATTTTGAAAGTTTTTTTCAANACGTAATAAGCAAATTTAAAAACATTTAATTTTTTTGAAGTGTTTCAATGTGAATGTATATATATTTAATTAATTAATTTTACCTACATTGTGCCATGAAAAATTTGTTAGTAACAAAATTGTACAATAAAATTTTGAAAGTTTTTTTTCAAGTATTTGAGGTTAATTAAATTGTGTTCTTTAATCAAACCTTTATTAATTGTATTTCATGTCTTTCTTCGGTCGTTTTATAGTTTTTCCTACTTATATAAATTATTTTCTTACGTAATATAACTTTATTTTAGTCACGCCAGAAAAGTATAACTTCTAACGCGCGTACATAAGTACACGCACCCACTTTTTTTCTTTCAAGAATAGGCAGTAGTGTCTTTTTAAATTTTTTTCTAAAAAACGAAAACCATATAATTTTCTAAAATATTAAAAAAATGTATTCATTCTAATTTTTAAATAATTTTACATGAAATTATTTGACCATATCTCTAACATTATCAACATAAATCCGCGGAAATAGAACTCGGCATACTTCTAACACTCCCACTTAATGACCACCGGCTGTCGCGAGGGTGCGCGGTGAGTGTTCAGGAGAGTANTTCAAGTATTTGAGGTTAATTAAATTGTGTTCTTTAATCAAACCTTTATTAATTGTATTTAATGTCTTTCTTCGGTCGTTTTATAGTTTTTCCTACTTATATAAATTATTTTCTTACGTAATACAACTTTATTTTAGTCACGCCAGAGAAGTATAACTTCTAACGCGCGTACATAAGTACACGCACCCACTTTTTTTCTTTCAAGAATAGGCAGTAGTGTCTTTTTAAATTTTTTTCTAAAAAACGAAAACCATATAATTTTCTAAAATATTAAAAAAATTTATTCATTCTAATTTTTAAATAATTTTACATGAAATTATTTGACCATATCTCTAACATTATCAACATAAATCCGCGGAAATAGAACTCGGCATACTTCTAACACTCCCACTTAATGACCACCGGCTGTCGCGAGGGTGCGCGGTGAGTGTTCAGGAGAGTACGATTAGGAAGAGGCACGAGGAAGACAGAGAATGTACATGACGTAATAGCTCAGAATATGAGGAAAGTAAATTAAACTAAACATCTGCATGGCTCTCCGTACAACCAAATCTCACCAGTTTGTGGTAACCAAAAAAGGACAACAAAATAATCAGCTTCCAGCAAAAAATAATTTCATTGCTCTTATGCAAACACTTAATTAGTTTGCACGATACATAATTCGTTTTATTTAACTTTTTTTATTTTTTTTATTTTTTATCATAGCGGAATCAGAAGGCACTGTGTGTTATTAACAAACACTTTTCCTGGTCGCGTGCGAGGAAATAATTCTCTGGATACATAAAAACGCCCACAGAAGCACTGTTAAAANTACATAAAAACGTCCACAGAAGCACTGTTAAAACTGGTTACCTCCTATTCTGTAGATTATCGCGAACTCTACCGTTGTAAACTACGTCCAGGTATGAACTGTTCACGGTAAGGTAAGCACTTTTGAAATTAACCTTTGAAAATCGTCACTGCCCCTACCTTCGTATACTTTAACAGGCACACGGGCTGTCACGCCCCATATGATGTTAGCAATGACGGAGAAAAAGTAGTTACACATGTCAACATTAAGTTACAATTGTTAAGTAAACATTTTTGAATACGGAAATATTTTATTTCAGCCTTTGTTTTTTTTAATGCGTTTAATTGAAAGAATAAAACATTTGTACAATATTTGCTTTTCTAAAAACGTGCAGTTTCCCTTGACCGACGTAAAGATAACGTGATGAGCCGAGTGACAATATTAATTTTACATATTCCGGGAGATTACACAATGTGCATACAAGTAGATCTTAAGCAGGGTTTTCAAAAGTGCTCATTCAACCATGAACAGCCTATAACGTACTGTACGAACTAAACATCACTTCCTTCACGCTACACTTTCAGTTNTGCTCATTCAACCATGAACAGCCTATAACGTACTGTACGAACTAAACATCACTTCCTTCACGCTACACTTTCAGTTCACCTGAGTAAATATTTTATGACTCAGAAAACGAGTTCTGATTGGGTGAAATGGTGGCTCAGGGCAAACCAAAACAAAGATANACAATTTTAATTTTACATATTCCGGGAGATTACACAATGTGCATACAAGTAGATCTTAAGCAGGGTTTTCAAAAGTCCTCATTCAACCATGAACAGCCTATAACGTACTGTACGAACTAAACATCACTTCCTTCACGCTACACTTTCAGTTCACCTGGGTAAATATTTTATGACTCAGAAAACGAGTTCTGATTGGGTGAAATGGTGGCTCAGGGCAAACCAAAACAAAGATATCCCGGCGCCGTTGGCATACCTGTGAACACCAACTGTTTTGCAGATATTCGTGTAAAACCATTTGTTTAAAAATTGCTATTAACATTGTACGACTTTTCTGTGTATGATATGTAGCAACTTATATACATGTATTACTATTTTTATCCCCGAAGAATAATTTCTGAGTGTGAGGAATCTATATTATATAGCATGACAACTTGTAAATTAAGTTCAACATATTTTTTTTTCGTCATTGTAAAATTTTGTTAGCAAATAAAATCTACAAAAATCATTTTGTGACGATAAAGTTTCTTCGTTATTACATAGTAGTCGTATAATACCAAAACAAGTAGCCATTCATTTAATTCTAAGGAATGAGATCTGAATGGCCGCGAGATTGACTTTAATAATGACGAACCATCTGACAGGGTCTCATAGGTTCAAACTTTTTAAGATGTAAGTACTCCTCCTCCTGCTCCCCCTGAACTCACCGATAAAAGTAACGTTAAGAGGAATGGTGCAGTGAAATCTCAGATGTATCTGCTTATCACTGCAACCAGTGTTCCTAAAAGCGTATCAAAATTCTGGCAAGTTGAGATCTAAATGGTAGTGTCCTAAAACTTTTTGCACTGCTATATATTCATTGCCTTAGTATTCTCAATTCTTTAACGGAAGATAATACATACGATTATATTTGTTATCTTGTATCAGTATTCAGAGAATAATAAAGGTACTGCATATACAAATATACTTCTTTTGGCGTGTTGAGGGTAAAAGCTTAGTGTGCAACGGAAGTTGCGCGCTCACAGTGTAACGAAATTCGACAGTGAACGTGTTAGGGGTATGACCAAACGCGCATGCCCGTATAGTTGTACGCTCACGAAAGTAAACGTGATGGGGGCGTGACCCAACGTGCATGGGCGTATCTTCTAGATGTATACAACCGCAAGGTACACAACATAGCACGTGGTTATATTTAAAACGGACAGAAAATCAGTTCACGTAATAAGCAAATTGAAAAACATTTCATTTATATTAGTAATTCATTGTGTATATTTATATCATAATAATTGATTTTACTTACATTGTGCGGTGAAAAATTTACAAAAATTGTATAATAAAATGTTGAAAGTGTTTTAAAGTATTTGAGGTTAATTTTTTTATAAGTATTATTCCCAAGACTTTTTTAATTGAATTATGTACTTTAATTAAACCTTTATTAATTTAATTTAATGTCTTTCTTGGGTCATTTTATCGTATTTCCTACTTACATAAATTATTTGCATATTTGCATATGTAAAAAATTTATATTTTAGTCACGCCAAAGAAGTATAACTTCTAACACGCGTACATAAGTACACGCACCCACTTTTTTTTTCAACTTGCCAAAATATTTGACACACTCTGAAAAAAAAAACTAAATGGAAGAAGATGATATCTATATAAGATTTTGGTGCACTTTAAAACCCCCGTTCAACAACAAACAAGCAAAACAATTCAATATTAAAGACCACCAAGGGCAGAGAAACGAGGTGATGTGTGGTGCTCGTGTTCGTGTTGACATTCTCGCATGGCGTGTTTGCGTCTGGAACACGCGTCAGAATGCGAATTAAGGCCCCCGTCTACCTGGAGCCTTTTCCCCGTGTTTGAGAGCGAGAAGCGTGGGAGCGATAAGGGNAATGCGAATTAAGGCCCCCGTCTACCTGGAGCCTTTTCCCCGTGTTTGAGAGCGAGAAGCGTGGGAGCGATAAGGGCGATATTGCCATGCGCACCAAGTGTGCCATCGCCTCTACGCGCAAGGCTTCAACTGGCGTGCAGTGTTCTCGCAGTGCTGCGTGTGCCTACGGATCTTTCAGCAGTGACATTATCTTATTGGTGGAAAGTCTGTAGGAACGTTCAATGCAGGGCCNGCGTGTGCCTACGGATCTTTCAGCAGTGACATTATCTTATTGGTGGAAAGTCTGTAGGAACGTTCAATGCAGGGCCCTGGAATGCCTTTGTATCGATCTGACGCGTATATTTTGAATTACAGCGTTTTGTAAAAGCCCTTTTTAACTATTTCAGAACACTCTGAAATAGTATTTTAATTGTGCGTGACTTCTAGAAAGCACTCAACAGCCCTCTCCTGAAGTGTTCGTTATTTTCGTAGATTAACATATTGGGGGCACGTTTAATAGTTTTGTGGAGAAACTTGTATTTCAAACACACTGATACGCAGTTCAAGTGCAAAAATGACGGGAGTCTTAAAGCTGTATTTCACGATTTATTTTATTTTATCATCTGTAAGAGATTTATATAAGGATGACATAAATGTAAATATTTGTAATCAAATGATTACAGTTTTGAAAATGAAGTACCGAAAAGTCGACAATTGTGGAATTATGGGAACCCAAGTTTCTATGCTCAATTACCTTTGCTAACTAAAAAATCACATGCCATGTGATATATATATATATATAATGCACAACATATTAATTTGTTGTCATGGATATATAACAATCGGTACTCGGGTACTGGCATCCCGAGTGTATTTTATAATAGGTACTGATGTTTTTCCAACACATTTTCATTCTTCTGAGAGCAAATAATATTATAATTTATTAGTTTCTCTTGGACAAATAAAAATGTGTTGGCAAAAATTTCAACATTGATTGTAAAATAGAATTAGGATAAGAGTACCTGAGTACCCATTGCTAAATATCCTTGATACTTAATTAATATGTTGTGTATATGATCTGTATCGCAAGAAATGTGATTTATTTGGCAAAGCTAATTAGCAACATAGAAATTCGGGCTTCCATTTTCCGAAATTTTCGACTTTCCAGTGCAATATTTTGAAAACTATAATCATTTGAGTACAAACATTTACACTTGTAGTCAAACGTTCATATTGTTCAAATTGTACGAGGGTCTTATATAAAGCTCTTTCAGAAAATGAAACAAAAATGTATCGTGCAAAACGGCATTAAGAAACGAAGAGGACGCGGGCGGTTCTCACCAGACGACGAGAGGCGCCGATGACTTGTAGGTGGCGCCAGTGTCTACATCGTCACGTGTCCAGATCACGTGCGTACANAGCACGTGGTTATATTTAAAACGGACAGAAAATCAGTTCACGTAATAAGCAAATTGAAAAACATTTCATTTATATTGGTAATTCATTGTGAATATTTATATCATAATAATTGGTTTTACTTACATTGTGCGGTGAAAAATTTACAAAAATTGTATTATAAAAAGTTTTTTTTTTTAAAGTATTTGAGGTTAATTTTTTTATAAGTATTATTCCCAAGACTTTTTTAATTGAATTATGTACTTTAATNAGTATTTGAGGTTAATTTTTTTATAAGTATTATTCCCAAGACTTTTTTAATTGAATTATGTACTTTAATTAAACCTATATTAATTTAATTTAATGTCTTTCTTGGGTCATTTTATCGTATTTCCTACTTACATAAATTATTTGCATATTTGCATACGTAAAAAATTTATATTTTAGTCACGCCAAAGAAGTATAAACTTCTAACACGCGTACATAAGTACGCGCACCCACTTTTTTTTTCAACTTGCCAAAATATTTGACACACTCTGAAAAAAAAAAACTAAATGGAAGAAGATGATATCTATATAAGATTTTGGTGCACTTTAAAACCCCCGTTCAACAACAAACAAGCAAAACAATTCAATATTAAAGACCACCAAGGGCAGAGAAACGAGGTGATGTGTGGTGCTCGCGTTCGTGTTGACATTCTCGCATGGCGTGTTTGCGTCTGGAACACGCGTCAGGAATGCGAATTAAGGCCCCCGTCTACCTGGAGCCTTTTCCCCGTGTTTGAGAGCGAGAAGCGTGGGAGCGATAAGGGCGATATTGCCATGCGCACCAAGTGTGCCATCGCCTCTACGCGCAAGGCTTCAACTGGCGTGCAGTGTTCTCGCAGTGCTGCGTGTGCCTACGGATCTTTCAGCAGTGACATTATCTTATTGGTGGAAAGTCTGTAGGAACGTTCAATGCAGGGCCATGGAATACCTTTGTATCGATCTGACGCGTATATTTTGAATTACAGCGTTTTGTAAAAGCCCTTTTTAACTATTTCAGAGCACTTTGAAATAGTATTTTAATTGTGCGTGACTTCTAGAAAGCACTCAACAGCCCTCTCCTGAAGTGTTCGTTATTTTCGTAGATTAACATATTGGGGGCACGTTTAATTGTTTTGTGGAGAAACTTGTATTTCAAACACACTGATACACAGTTCAAGTGCAAAAATGACGGGAGTCTTAAAGCTGTATTTCACGATTTATTTTATTTTATCATCTGTAAGAGATTTATATAAGGATTACATAAATGTAAATATTTGTAATCAAATGATAACAGTTTTGAAAATAAAGTACCGAAAAGTCGAAAATTGCGGAATTATGGGAACCCCTAGTTTCTATGCTCCTAATTACCTTTGCCAACTAAAAAATCACTTGCCATGTGATATATATAATATGCACAACATATTAATTTGTTGTCATGGATATATAACAATCGGTACTCGGGCACTGGCATCCCGAGTGTATTTTATAATAGGTACTGATGTTTTTCCAACACATTTTCATTCTTCTGAGAGCAAATAATATTACAATTTATTAGTTTCTCTTGGACAAATAAAAATGTGTTGGCAAAAATAACAACATTGATTGTAAAATAGAATTAGGATAAGAGTACCTGAGTATCCATTGCTAAATATCCTTGATACTTAATTAATATATTGTGTATATGATCTGTATCGCAAGAAATGTGATTTATTTGGCAAAGCTAACTAGCAACATAGAAATTCGGGCTTCCATTTTCCGAAATGTTCGACTTTCCAGTGCAATACTTTGAAAACTATAATCATTTGAGTACAAAAATTTACACTTGTAGCCAAACGTTCATATTGTTCAAATTGTACGAGGCTCTTATATAAAGCTCTTTCAGAAAATGAAACAAAAATGTTTCGTGCAAAACGGCATTAAGAAACGAAGAGGACGCGGGTGGCTCTCACCAGACGACGAGAGGTGCCGATGACTTGTAGGTGGCGCCAGTGGCTACATCGTCACGTATCCAGATCACGTGCGTACACACCGATGGGCGGCGTCGCACAGAGGAGGCGGCCCTCCCCTCCCTCCCTTCCTCTTCGTTCTGGACCTTGGTGCTTTATCAGTGCTGCGCTTGTCGCTACAAGCGACGGATATTGCAACGCCAATTACAGCGGCTCGCTAGCTGTTTGTTTGAGAGGGGAGGGGGAGAGGGCTGTTTACACCAACGTTTGTCTATGTGTAAACAATTTTCGACCTTGATGCGCGGGTAGCGCATTGTCCAGGCGTAATTGACAATCTGCATGACTGACATCTCGGGCCGGGCCCGTTCGACGAACGAAGGGGTTGGGGGAGTGTTTCTGAACCTGCCCAGCGTTGTAGGCGAACCCTGTCGTGTGGTAGTCGGCTGATGAGCAGTAAAGTAACATGAGGTGCTACCAAATACTGCTCATTGGGTCGGCCTATAGCCTGCATATATTTAGCATTTATAAAACACAAAAAAAGAACAAGTGCCAAAGCCGACACCGGGTGTGGCACAGAACTCTTCCTGCCCCATATCCTTTGAACGATAGAGAAATGATGGGTTCATCAAGAGGCGGAAAGAATCGTGGAGGACTCGATAGCGACATTGTTAGCGACGGTGTATAATATTGCTCATAAAGTATTTTTATCTACCATCCTCTTGTAGTAATTAACATGAAGTTACTGATATAACTAACTAGAGGACCGGCCCGGCTTCGCCCGGTAACAATTAAATTTTTACAGCGAAACTTTGAAAGACAAAAATGTTTACTGAGGGTCATCCTTAAAAGATAAACATATGCTATCCCAGACTTTTCTGTAGACATTTTTAAGAGCTATATTTCTATAGCATATTAATTTGATGTATCTCTTATGGTTTAATCAGCGCAAGCCTTGTAAGCGCATTAAAAGCGGTTTTTTACTACTTGGTTACAAACGGTCCGACATTTCTCTACTATCCCTACATTAAATATAAATGCTTTACACCAAAACCTTTCTCATGAAATTCTCTAAATTATATTGAAAACCGCATCAAAATCCATCAAGTCGTTAATATGTACTAATTGAATGCATAGACAGACGCGGATAAGATACATTTAGTCTTAAACTATTTAGAGATGAGACTCCTCCTCAACATGGGTGCAATTTATTTTACAATACGTTAATTTCTTAAAAGCTGAGTTGATGAGTAGGACTTGTCATCCCATTGAAAGAAATCTCATTATATATAAAACCATAAACACATGCAAGAGTAGTGAGACAATTAAAATTGCACACGTGCCTTACTCGGGACTCGAATATAGGAAACCTCGTACCATAAGCTAGAGTGAAATAAACTGTATTACGGAGGTCGGATTCGATCATCAACTTCGAATTTATTAAGTCTTATGTTTGATTGTTTAATGATTAATGTAAGATTTACTAACCTAAATTATTTACAGGGCTGTCATTTTGAAAATAGGTGACTGAGCTTCTTAAATCATGTAACTTTACATAGACTACCATAACGCTATTTGTATGGAGAATTCGGTGAAAATCAGTATATTGGTCCCTCAGATATGACATAAAACATCCATATTTTTCATGTACCGATCTTTATCAATGTATGTAGAAGCACATACGACGATTATATAATGTGAGTATACAAAGTTAACATAAATCGATTACATTTTTTCGTAGATGTAGCACACTAGGCTAAAATGATTTGGTAGCTGCCATTCTGAAAATGACTATCACACTTAAAAATTATACCTAGTTATATGGCTTATCACAGTACAGCTTCTTCACCAAATTTTGTAATAATGGGTTCATTGTTTCCCGAGATATGACATAAAAACTTAATTTTTATAGTGGGTCTAACTTTCAAAATGCCAACGAAATGAGACCAGTTATAGACAAATCTGGTGGTTGTAATTTGAAATGACTGGATGCAAAGTTATGATGGAATTTGTTTCGTTAATAAACGATACTGAGTTAAAATATTTATATATCCACCAATTTGAAAATAAGTGCCTGGCGTACTAAAACATACATTTTTACATAATATGCCGGAGTACTACTTCTTTGTCAAATTTGTTAGCAGTTGGTCAGTTGTTTCTTAAGATATGACATAAAAACTTTATTTAATTGTGTGATGCTATCTTACAGAGTTAGTGGACAAAAGATGCTTCGTGTAGATACAGTTCATAGTTGTAATATCTTGTGCAAGTATACAAAGTTAAGTTGGAATTGATTACATGATTACGACGATATAGCATTCTTAGCTGTAATTCCGATGTGGCCACTATTTTGATAACAAGTTCTGACATACCTCAAACACGTAATTTTACATTAACTGCTNACACGTTATTTTACATTAACTGCTGCAGTTCTACTTGTTTGCCAAATTTAGTAGGAATATATAAAATATTTCCCAAAATATTAAAATATACCTTATTCTTTTAGCGCTATCTTACATAATGGCTGAGAAAGTGGCTATGTATTGGCATATATGATGATTGTCTATACGTATTATAAAACTCAACGTCTCTCTGTCTGTCTGTCTGTAAGTGCATTTATCACTCAGGTACCACTTATCGGATTAACGTATTTTTTAAATTCATAACTATGTTCTCTGGCCAGGTTTTCGTATATATTTTGTTACGTAAAATAAAATAAGCAATAAGCAATTACTATAATAGTGAATCAAGTCGGAAAAACGTTTGCCCCCAGCGCGCTCTGTTGCAATACTCTGCTTAAACCGTTAAAGATGGAACAATATCCTGTAGTAAAGAATTCTGTAGAATAAAAAGACCTAAAACAACTCCGCGGTATCATATATATACATCTATAACAGAGAAATTAAATAATAATAAGCGTTTTTAACATTTAATTTCTCAATAAATAAATACTTAAAATTCAAGCTGTTGTTTCCCCATTAAAAACTTAATATTTATCAAAGAAAAAAAATGTTATAAGATTTGTTTAACGAAGATAATAAATGTTCTATACAGCATACAATTTCCGCCTATACTTTAAGAGATATGAAAAGTTTTGTGAAAACGTATGGTGCAGTAAAGAGTTTGTGTATTAGCTAATTTGATATTTGCATAGATACTTCGAGTATACAAAGTTAAGTTGTGATTGATTTCATATTTTCGTAGATATAGCATACTAAGATAAAATGTTTATATATTCGCCGTTCTAAAAATATGTGTGACTTTTTTAAAACATATAAGTGTGTTTAAATTTAAAATATTATTCTTATGATTATTTATCTCATAATAAATACTATTTACAATTCAACTTTACTTAAAAAAAACTTAAACAATAATTCTGTAGTCCACAGATATTTTCAGCATATAAAATTTGGACGAAATTGGTTAAATAGTGTAGTAGATATACTAAATAAACCTAAAATATGTGTGTGTTCGCAATTTAAAAAATAAGTACATAATCAAGTTCAATCACTTAAGTTACGTTTGCCTATCTTGTCATAGTATACTTACATGCCAAATTGGGTGAGAATTGCTTTTATAATTTTCGAAATATTTATTTTTTCATTTGGTACTCTCTTCTAAAATAGCGTATAAAAACAATAAACAATTCTAAATTTAATGCTTACACTATGCTCTGTCGGAATACAAAATTTGTTTTAAATTGGTTGAATGGTTCCCAAGATATGACATCTCACCCTTAATATNTATGCTCTGTCGGAATACAAAATTTGTTTTAAATTGGTTGAATGGTTCCCAAGATATGACATCTCACCCTTAATATTAAAATTGGCGTCATTTTTAAAGTAAGTGCCCAGGGTGGTCGAAAAAATATTAAAGTCAGCTGTCCTTACTAAGTACTATATATTTACCGAATTTGGTGAAATTTGGTTGACCCATTCAAAAAATTAAAAGAGGGGGTTGGGGGACACACGCATAGATCCACACACAGACTCACACACACATAGATAGGAAAGTGATATCATAAGCATTTCTTTCCTTCGGAAAATAGGCAAAAAATAACCACTCTGCAGGTTAGGATATACAACCAATCAGATTCCCTTAGTAACGCAAACTCTTTGCGAATAATGAATCCTGTACTAATTCTTATGATCGCAATGGAATCAGGATACAATACTATGAAGTTTATTGTTGGCTATTATATTTTCCACATTAAGGTCACTGAAGTATTATATGCAATTTGCAACTATAAAAATATTCAAGGTAATTAAACTTACAATGAAAAAATACATTGCTATTTTTATTAATTTTAACCTCAATATTTGATAGCATTGAAGTGGCTGATTATGAAGACGTTTTTTGTAGACAAACTAAAGTTTTCGAAACATAAATACGTTTTATTGGTCTCACATGAGAGAACAAAATGTTAAAAAAAAAATCGCATGCGTCGACACACTAAAAACCTTATATATATATATATATATATATGATATTAATAGTTACCTACTTAATATTAACAGAGTTAATTAAAAAATCTAATTTCTTTATAATCTTTAAAAATGCTCTTAAACAATTTGCTGCTTACTGTTGCTTGCCGTGATGCAATTTACCTTGTTCGCTAAATGCCTTTATCTTTTTTAAACACGAACTAGATAACTACCATGTAAACAACACTTCTCTGTAAATTTTTTTTTTTGTAATTTTACAAGGAAAATCCTTGGCTATCCTATTTCCAAAACAATGTTTTGTATGACAACGAACTTTGTAATGCGTACATTTGTAATATTATATACCATAGGCTTACATATCAGGTAACATTGTTGCGAAGCAAGAATAAAAAAGNAATGCGTACATTTGTAATATTATATACCATAGGCTTACATATCAGGTAACATTGTTGCGAAGCAAGAATAAAAAAGCTGTGCTTTCGAAAAATTGTGATGAATAATAAAGCAGGAGAAGAAAAATAAACCCTTTCGAACTAAATAAAAAAAAAAATAAAAAATAAGCAAAACTTTGGCGGCCCTCGAACACGACCATGCATACTGTATGATAGTCACGAGAACTTTGCCACACTACCACCTCGTCCTGTGTCCTATACCTTTATTTGCGCTCAATCACATATGTACATGGATGTGTATTTTTGTTACAAGGTATCCGAGTTCGTGAGTGATGGAATTCAAAATAAAAATTTATGAACACAATTTTAATTTTAATTTATTCACACAGCTATTACTTAAAAAATTGAACTGTCTATCTTCACTATTACTCCCAATATTCCCAAATGAGTTAAATATTTGGTGTCCTTAAGAACGCCTGTGTATTTGTTATAGTCACTTAATTCACACTTATTTACACAATATACAGAATTCAGACTGTCTTTTGCCATCTTTCCAAATGCCTCACACTCACGCGTTCAGTTAAGTAGCCCCGCTTGTCAGCTTCACTCTTCACTGCACCGATGCTCACAGTCTGCAGACTTCACTCTCGCTCTTGCCGCAACACGAATCTCTGCTGGCTCATCGTCTTCGCTGTACTTTAAGGTCGCAAAATCCTCTAAACTATCTAAAACTGTCGGCTCAAAGGTCATTGAGGCTTAAATAATCCCAATGGCCCCGACCTGTAACGTTCCCCCGCACCAGGAGTCTTGCTGAGAGAGCCAAGGGCAATGAAGCAGAACATTCTCTCAGATAACAACAGGAACTCTGTCCGCTGGATGTCAGAGGCACACAAGTAGCGAAAGGCTTATCACGGCGTCACGCAGAGGTACACATGGTGGAGGGCCTTTGTAAATCGCCGCGCTCTTTTTAAATTACAACTCTGACCTTCAAACATTCCTTCGCTCTTGCGAGGAGGACGGGCGAGGGAATGCGATGCAGACATGCGACACGTAACAATACTTACGGCAGTTAACGAAGTAATTTGTGAAGGACTGAGGTTAACAATTTGGAGAATTAACTGTTCCCAAGATGACATTAAAAGTCTAAAAGTCTGAGGGTGAACCTCAGATTTGCATAACACAGTATATTCTGGAACGAATATTAGCGTCGGAACGACAGCTATTGACATTAAGTGCCTAGAAAATAATATTATGAATTGTTAGATTGGTTAAAACATTAATATATATTGAAATACTAATATGTATACCTACTTATGATCGCATGAACCTATGTTTCTTAGAAGAGTACGGTAAAAAGTTATGAAGTTGTCTACAATCGAAAGAAAGTTATAAGTAAACTTATTCCCCCAGTACAAACCAAAATCAGTGGTTATAATTCAGTAGCGTTTTACAAATCATAATATAGTATGATAAAATGTGTTTGCTAATTTTGCAAAGAAACACTGAGTATAATTTACAAACTTTGTTTTACTTCGGCAAGATTAACAACCAGACAGATAAAAGGGATTATATGACTTATAGGCTTTTGATCAGTTGGTACTGGATTGATGACAAAAGCAACTGACAGTTAGTTTACTGAAAAGTTTCAACTATAACCTACATTAATGGCATAAACAGTGGAATGTTATGTGTGCTTATATATATACTAGGCCTAGTGATACCCCGAGTACAAAGAAGCGGGTACCTGTTCCTTGCAATTGCGTAATATATTTTGTGTGATCGCAGAGCACGCATACATACGAGTACTAGTTACTCAGAAGTGTACCATACACCTGAACAGTTTAAATACAAATAGGTTGTACTATATGTAATGGCTATGATGGTATATCTGTATATGGCACGTGAATACAAATGTAGATTAATTTGTTTATATCTATTTCCTAAATACTTGCAAATATGAACGCATGTACCCATACACGAGTGTAAATATTTATATTTTACTCAAACGTTATAAGTTTAGTCGTTTAATCACATGAACGTAAATGGAGCTTCAATGAAACGGAAAAAATACACTTTAAGACCTGCTTATATTACAAATAAAGCATAACTGGCGAATAATCATTCAAACTTATACAGGTGTCAGTTGAAAAGGTTCGGTGACGTTTCCACGAATATCTCTAAACATTTAAACCAAACTAATGTTACACAATTGTTGTGATAAAAAAAAACACAGGAAGGTAGTGAATGAGATATCCAAATTAGGGGTTTCGGAAAGTACGGTAAGTGTTTTGAAATACAAGTTAATTAACGTTCTCTGGACACAGAGGACTATGTTTAGAAGTAACTATATTGCCTGCAGTCAAAACGGTTCTCTCTGAACTAGCGTAACATGGTGGAAATCCCAAATATAGCTTTGCTAAAAGGGCTAACACGGAGTAGGACTTCTCGCGCACTTTCCATCATTCACGAGAGTCTATATGGTGTCCAACCTGAGGTTCTCCGAGGTAATATTCAACCTGGTATGTGCCATCCGATCTCTGAATTGGTGTAGCAAATAATAAGGTCGTAATTGGGCTCCCTATCAACTGATTGGCCACTAAGCTGGTCTTCCATTGCGTGTGTGGAATACCAGTTACCACCTGGCGAACATATTGTCGGATCACAACTGCTGCGGTCTCGTCTTAAGCGCGCTAGTACTTATATCGGGGATCACGTAATGAAGCAACCTGCTGTGGAATCACTAACTCGGGTGTATTTTGGTCCATTTCAAACCGAGAAGAAAGGGACATCGATATAGAGGTTTGAAGGTTGCTGTCGTGTCACTGCCCTTTACATTTGGATAGAAGTGGTTGTCAAGAAGGTATCTATAATCACTGGACGTACAGTCGACATAGTTTCCCCTACTTACTCTGGAAACAACATGGTTTGCAGCGATCCGAGCGACAATTCATGGCACTACTAAGAAGGCAGAGGAAGCTGTTGGAATGGGGAAACAACAGGACACGGGAAACGAAAGCATCGCCGGAAATTTACGTAAACACCTTCTCACCGGGTACCCGATGCATCGGGTACGACACTCACTATGCGTAACGGGTACGCAAGTATTTTTCGCTACGGGTACCCGCTATAATGGATATCCGTGTACCCGGGTACTCAATTACCCGGGTGTCGTCATCAGCCCTAATACACACAAACACATTGCAAATATGAAATTCTTGTTGAGCATACGTGCGTGTCTAACATGGATTTAACTTCTCAAGACATTATATTAGCCTGTTTTTGGAAATGATACTCCTCGTAAAGCGCCCTTTATTCAGTTTTAATCAAAGGTTCTTTGGCAATTTATTACTCCTTTCTACAGTCAGTGGTAACGTCCATTGTGTAGCGCTATAGCTGGATAAAACTTACGTTGATCTCCAATCCGTAGAATTTTATTTACGGTTTAGCTATGAAAAAAAAATTATACAAGAAAGTTGCTTTTATTCAACGTCTTGGGATATAAAAGTTGTATTGTATATGGTCCGCGAAGAACGTTTATTAACGTAGTAATTATAAATAGTCAAGTTAAAATTATTTTGCAACCAACATGTTGCCCACAACTTCAGTCTCTTGACACCTGGCATATTTTNTAAATAGTCAAGTTAAAATTATTTTGCAACCAACATGTTGCCCACAACTTCAGTCTCTTGACACCTGGCATATTTTACTACGTTTCAAATACAGACCCTATGAGATGCCGACATTTTTCAAGACAAAAAAACCGAGATATTTATATTGCTTGACATGATTTTAATTCTGTTTCTTTACGTTTCACGATGTAAGAGGCACGAAGTACGCGATACTCAACCCTTGGATATTGATTGCGGCAGAAAAGTGTACTTCACAGTGTTCTGTAAAATACAGATGATTATACAACTGCTTGTTCTTTTGCGGTTTATAAACTTTTCTAAACCTAATAATTATTTATTGTATGGATTTAGTTTAAATGCGCAGGCTGCACCAAGTTTATTGTTACCGTCAGTTTCAAAGGCAGTTGGCATTTATTTCGGCCTTTCATGTCACGTTAAACAGATACCCATAAGCAGTGACATATCAAGGGAAGCGGTAACTAAGTGTCTCTCATTCTTCTCTCTTCTGCCTTTCAAGATTCANACGGAAGCGGTAACTATGTGTCTCTCATTCTTCTCTCTTCTCCCTTTCAAGATTCACTTCTTACACCGGAGAAGTTTTTAAAATGCATATTTTTTTTTTCAGACGCTTGTGAAAACCAAGTCTGAATTTCTGTGCGCAAAAGTGTTAAAGCCACCTGAAAGCATAAAAATCAACGAGCCTTCGAAGCCTTCGAATTGCGTATTAAAATTTGCTTTTGTCAAACAAACTCAAAATTATCTGAGGTTTACAATCCCACCAT
>NQII01007908.1:54040-88206 GCA_002778355.1 Clitarchus hookeri | reverse complement strand
CTCTCTCAACACTTTCTTTTAGTCTGGTCTCTGGGCCTAGGAATTTATATCCTGGTGCATGCACTCAAAAGGTACTTCATTTATTATGTCATTGAGTAATACTTTTCCATGATGCTCCGACTCCCAGAAAGAAGGGGGTGTTGTGTACAACATTCGTATCAGGTATGGTATAACTTTTGGATTATTCACAACGAAGTCACTAAACTTGCTGTTGAGCATATTTATTATTCCGACCTTCTCATTGTAATAGTTATCATTTCCAGCATTCTCTTCGTCATAAATAACGAGAAGCATTTCAATGAGCTTCCTAACATAATCCATCCATATATATTCTTTGGGATAGCTTGTATTCACCTTTATACCTGTTCCTGTACGAGGAGAGTTGCGGTTTTTCTTTATCATTTGGTACACTGGTCTGACCATAGTTTTCCATTTATCGCCCTTGCTAGATTTTGGAGTTCCCAAGTTGGGGTCATTCTTTTGAAAAACTGCATTTGTATCTGTTAGGATATGACTATAGTTTTCATAGTCGGTTACAGTGTAGTCACTTTCTGATACATCCTTACGAGTTAGCAATTTCAGCAAACCATCAGTTGCAATGTATGTTCGATCTTTTACAGTAAGTCGGTCTTTGTTGAATATTACTTCGCTATCGCCAATATACCTTATGCTTCCATCAGGCCTTAGTCCAAAAACATGGTCATCGCAGTTATTTAAGAATTCAGTCACTTTATCTCTAATAAATGTTGTTCTATAGTTAGTTAACAGTACAATATCGTTTTTCAAACAATTCAACACCTTTAACGCCATCTTCATAGCGTTCAACGCCATCGTCATAGCTTTCAACGCCATCGTCACCGGTGTCTGCTTTACCAAACAGTTTCCTCTCAAATGAAGTTTCCGTAGGCGTTCGNTCGTTTGTTACATGCTCAATTTTTGTCCCAAGTCCTCTATCACATCTTTCAAAGGTTGCTCCTGTCTTAAATTTTTTTCATATTCGTCTTTATGTAGTTTTCAGAAGGCTTTAAACTATTCAATTAGTTGTTTTCTTCTCCCTATATTTATTTTAGCAGGTTCTTAGGTAGTCATTTATTATATATATATATATAATGAATTTTAATAACGTAAATGTGCACTGTCTGAAGTGTAGGAAGCATACACATAGTGATAAGGTTTCATATGAACTTACAAATAAATCCAAGAATTAAATGCGTTTGTAGATGTTGTGGTACCAATAAGCCAATGTTCACTGGTGGGAGTATAAAAGACGATATTGCAAATGAAATTCATAAACCAATGCGAAAATATTTCCCCAAGGGTCTGTTCTATATTTTGACATCGACGATCTCTGGCAGACTGACTTGGTTGAGATGTACTCTGAGTCATTAAAAGGTATACACAGACTTAACAAGGTGTTTAAATATATGTTGACAGTGATTGATGTTTTTTCGAAGTATGCATGGACAATANTATACACAGACTTAACAAGGTGTTTAAATATATGTTGACAGTGATTGATGTTTTTTCGAAGTATGCATGGACAATACCTGTCAAAGATAAAACAGGTGAAAATGTGACTTTAGTATTTAAAACTATTTTGAATGGCCGCATTCCTATGCATTTACAAACAGACGAAGTAAAATAATTTTACAATAAATCATTTAAAGCCTTAAACGGTCAATAACAACGTGACACTTTATTCAACATACAGCGGAAAGAAAGCCAGTGTCGTAGAAAGATTTAATGGAACATTGAAGGAGAAAATGTGGAAGATATTTACTGTGCAGGGAAGCTTTAAATGGGTGGATATATTGCCTAAATTAATAAATTAATGCAATAACACTGGTCATTGCACAATCAGGATGAAACCTGCCAATGTATGTGCAAAGAATGAAAGATCTATTCTAATCAACATGTATGGTTGAGAAAGAATAATGGCTAAAGCGCGGTTGCTATAGGAGGTAAAGTCCGTATAAGTAAAAGTAAAGGCCTGTTTGAAAAAGAGTATACATTAAACTGGTCCACTGAATTATTTAAGGTATGCGACGTATTGTACATGCACCCCATAACATACAGAATAAAAGATTTGAAATTGAGTCCACCAAGGGTATATTTTATGAACCAGGGCTGCGTAAGACCCAGTATGATCAAGACTATTTAGTAGAGAAAGTTTTATAAAGAAAAGGAAATAAGCTGCATATTAAATGGTTGGGTTTTGATAGTAGTCGTAATTCTTGGGCTGATAAGGAAAGTGTAGTTGCTTAAAAAAACCAAATTTTTTTTCTATATAATAAATGAGTATGCAAAAAATTAAAAGTTATGAACAGTCGTTTCCACTAAACGACCAGACAAAAAACAATTTAAATGAATACAACAAGCGCATTGAGTTAGATATTCCTGTTGGCGATTAATTTACACATCCGAATGATGCTTATGTGTACCAACAGTATAAGCTAACTAAAAGAGATACAAATGCGGGTTATGAAAAAACTTTAATTATTGACCTTTGTGAGAATTTCTTTCTATTTAAATTCTCAAGAGTAGAGATCTCGAAGCATGGAAATATAACTGAAAGTATTGAAAATCCTGGCATCAATTCGACTATGATGCATGCATTGCTTATCTCAGAATCGGAATCATCGTACTTGCAACTAGCAGGGGTAGAAAAAGCAAATATTTTAAGGCAGATGGATATAATGAACTTGTCTATCCATTAAGATATTTGTTTGGGTTTATGTGGGATTGTAAGAAAATATTCTGGAAAGGCGGATTACATTCATTCAAAATTCTCATGATGATGTTTCTATTTACAGAAGGCATAAAACACAAGCAGATGGATCTCCTGATATTATTCCAGATTCTGGTAAAAAGGTTGTTGAGAAAATGGAAATTCTGTGGCTAATTGTTGAATACGAACCTAATTATGGAGACGATATTAAAGCAAAACTATACAAACTACCCAAAATTCCCATGGGTTTCAATTATTGGCAATGTCTTGAAAAACCTTTACCTACTGGTGCAAACTCATTCCAGTTTGATATAAAGGACCAGTTCAATTCAATCCAATTCGTTATGCCTGTTTTTGTCATTGTTGGCTTTCAGCTAAACAGAAAAGAAAATGCTGATCAAGACAAACACGGTTCAATTTTTGACCATTGTCATGTTAAACATATTTCTATTAAGAATGGAAGGAATTAAGTGTTCCCTAATTAGAATTGGAATCTGGATTTTGAGGATAAAATTTTCGATAAGATGTACATTGCCTACAATGATTTTAGAAATTCAAAGACCAAACTAGATACTCCTTACCATAACAATGAACTATATTATAACCCTGATGATTTTGTTTCCAGGAGACCATTGTATATTGATTGTTCCTACAGAAAAACCTTTATTGTAAAGGATCGAACTAATCCGAAATTTACAGTTGATTTTAATAAGCCAATCGAAGCTACAACTATTTGCAATGTGGTGCTAATAAGCCAAAGAAACCTAATTTAATAATGTTAAAAATGAAAGAATCACTGAAGCTAACAAGTGTGGAAACATGTATGGTTATTAGTTTTTAGGGGAAAGAATCCCTTTAAAAACATTTATTTTAAAGATTTAATAATTAATAAACAAAATATGATACCTGTTATAATTTTTTTTTCTAAATACTCTTATTTTAAGATTTATTTTTTTCACTTTTTTCTTAACACCTCAAAAAAAATTTTTCAATGGGATCCTTCCCATAAAAAAAATATCATATTTAAGTAAAATTTAATGAACGGAGACTGTCTCCATTTGCAGCACTAGCTTTTTCAACTGATTAAGAATATCTGAATATGACGATGGTAATGTAGGACACTTTACATTGAACATTGAAAGATAGAATCCGTCAGCTCTGTTTAACATGTTCGTAAACTCGCTGAATTCATAGTAGGTTGTGTTCTTGAAGAAGTATAAAAATCCATTGGTGTATCTAAAGGCAGAGTCTAACCCCGCTGGCAAGCCTGGAAATTTCTTTGAAATTAAGCCGAAATATTTATCCCTAAATAAGCACACATCTAGTTCCATAAAATACATTCCATCGTAAAATACAAAAGTGCGGCCAGAGTAGGTGTTTACAACTGCTTTTATTTGTGAATTCTGAGAAAACCCCAATTCATTAATAACCTTTGGATACCCAGACAGGAGTTGCAAACTACAATATTCAAATATATATACATTTGACTAGATAAACCTTACAATTTCTCCTGAAGGCCTCTGATAAATCGAGGTAAAGTCTTCAAACTTAGAAGGTAAGAACAACAGTCAGTCTGTGATCGGCTGTGTTTTACTAACTATTTTATCTACTATGTCATAAGTCCAAACAAACTTTCTGTAAAAAATATACATCACTTGGTTGACTATCAAAAATGCGTTGATGTTTTTCAAGTCTCACAAATCTGCCTCTTTTGTAGGGGGTAATATGTTTGGTTTAGTAGGTGGTAACGAATGTACAGGTGTTTTAGGTTTACCAGAAATACTCTGTATTGCCAAAATATCGTCAGTTTGTAATGCTAGTCGATCTGAGACATAAATTGGATACATAACAGACTTGTAGACATTCGAATGATGTATTCCTAAGGCGTGCCCTATTTCATGGAATAGCACAATGAAAATACTTTTTTTTACACTGGGAATTGTTGTCTTTTTAAGGATACGAGTCTTCTTCAGCATCAATGTGAATTTCAATAGGCGAGTTATCTGATGACGGGAAAAAAGCATGAGCCAGCACTCCTCCTCTCCCATCAAATTTGCTGTTACATANAATTTCAATAGGCGAGTTATCTGATGACGGGAAAAAAGCATGAGCCAGCACTCCTCCTTCCCATCAAATTTGCTGTTATATATATATCGAGACTTTTGAAATGTATGGATACCTCGTTTGTTTGATATTATTACATGTGGATTTTGGTTATCGTGTTTAAAAATAATGTCAGTATGTTTGGCCCACATATGAAACGCTTCTTGAGTTAGTTGTTGTAACGAAAGTAATTAGATGGCATTATGCCATTTAATTACTTTCGTTGTCCATTTCGTAATAGATGAAGAAAAGTCAAATACATCATCTGGTANCACTCCCATCAAATTTGCTGTTACATATATATCGAGACTTTTGAAATGTATGGATACCTCGTTTGTTTGATATTATTACATGTGGATTTTGGTTATCGTGTTTAAAAATAATGTCAGTATGTTTGGCCCACATATGAAACGCTCCTTGAGTTAGTTGTTGTAACGAAAGTAATTAAATGGCATTATGCCATTTAATTACTTTCGTTGTCCATTTCGTAATAGATGAAGAAACGTCAAATACATCATCTGGTACCCCACATCTAGCAGCTCTGATAAGTGACAGAGTAACTTTGAAAATGGCCAGCACCTACTGGCATGTCGAATGTACTCTAATTTTCAAAATGCATGATATGGGTGCCGCCAGTACGCATTACTGAGCCCAGTTACATTCAATATCATGGTTTTCGATGTGAGTAACCGGATGAGCATTATCAGTTCGTTTTTGAGCGACTCCAGGATCAAAGATATCGTGGTTTCATGTGACAATGGCAAGATGTGCACACACTCATTCTGCCCCCCTTATTTGTGGAAACTCTTGGACAAGAAGAGCAAGAAGACGAATGTCTGGCGGACAAAGTATTACCATGGACTGGAGTGGGACAAAGGCAAGATTCTATACCATCAAGTTGGAAACATGCTGCGCTGCTTGCTGATACAGTACCCCTGATAACCCATNAATACTGAGCCCAGTTACATTCAATATCATGGTTTTCGATGTGAGTAACCGGATGAGCATTATCAGTTCGTTTTTGAGCGACTCCAGGATCAAAGATATCGTGGTTTCAAGTGACAATGGCAAGATGTGCACACACTCATTCTGCCCCCCTTATTTGTGGAAACTCTTGGACAAGAAGAGCAAGANTGTGACAATGGCAAGATGTGCACACACTCATTCTGCCCCCCTTATTTGTGGAAACTCTTGGACAAGAAGAGCAAGAAGACGAATGTCTGGCGGACAAAGTATTACCATGGACTGGAGTGGGACAAAGGCAAGATTCTATACCATCAAGTTGGAAACATGCTGCGCTGCTTGCTGATACAGTACCCCTGATAACCCATTTACATGGCAGGCCTGAGAAGAAAAAATTGCTGAGCGACTTGTGTAACAACGAAGTGGAAATCATCGATTTTCAGTTCGAGTAAAGCTGCCCGTTATTACATAGGTTGTAGAAACTTAACGTCGACCAGCAGCGACAGTTCAGAATCTGGCTGGACACACATGTGGAGGCATGTACAGCCTCTGCACAAATGATGTACCTCGTCATTGGACCGGGATTCGGCTGCCTACAACTAGAGGCTAAATCACCCAAATTAACCTCAGGCTCCCAACCGCTTCTTCATAGATACAGAAGGATCTACCCACCAACAGTTTGCTTCCAGACACCAGGCAAAGGTGAACAAATTTCACCCTGCAAACACACCAGCATCATGCCCGGCCACTCTACAATCGATTACAGCTACTGGGATGCCAGCTACCTACACAAAGACCTGCGATGGCAGCAGTATGCATAATTGGCATTTCGTGCATTTTCCAATAACCTAGAAACGACTGCATTTTCATGTTGACTGTGGGAGCACCGTTCTGCGTCATATTCCACATGACACTGCAGATGTACTTTCCCTGCACCATGGACCAAACCATCTCCTTTGCCCAAAATGGTCTACCTCGTGCTTCCATTAATACACCAAAATGGGCTGCAGAGCTGCCTTGTGAAAAAAAAGGGGGCGGGGCACCAACCATCGGCTCGCAACAAGCATCTCGGGACCAGGGATGCTGCCAGCCACGACCAGACACTTCGAGTGAACCATCGGTGTCAGGCACTCGTGTCATTATTCATCACAGCTGGCATTAATGTATGTGTCACCAGTTCTATTGACGAACTGGCACCCACAAACCATATAGATGCCTGACGGTTTGTATTCCAGGNAATGTATGTGTCACCAGTTCTATTGACGAACTGGCACCCACAAACCATATAGATGCCTGACGGTTTGTATTCCAGGAGCTGCTGATGCTGGTTCCAACACAGATTCACCTGATATTGATCCAGTAGTTGTGGAACCAGCAAGGTAAGTAGTGCAACATTGGTGTGACAGATGTACAACTGGAGATTTGTAGTGCAGAGGAGAGCAATGATGCAGCTGCTCGAGACGATGGAAAATGCNAGCAATGATGCAGCTGCTCGAGACGATGGAAAATGATACGATCCTGAGAGCAGTGCGGCATTTTTGAAGGTGCTGATTCTTACCATATTTCGTAACTGCCTAGCCTTGCATTAGGTAGTCTTCTAAAATCATGCAGTGTAGTCATTAGTTTTATAAAATTAATTATATTTTGACTGTGAAAAAGTAGAACACTTAAATTCGAATAACAAAATTTTTTTTTAAGAACGTGAACTGATGCAAGATTTCTTTGTATTATGTTTTTATGTATCTGTCTGTAGAATAAAAAGTTTGTATTAGACTATTTATGTATTTTTTTAGCCTTATTTTCTTTTACACTAGAATTTAAAATAACTTTGCTAATGTTGTACTGTATGTATATCATTTGTTAAATGGAAGGGAAACCTAAATTTCATACAGGAATGTTGCACAGTTTATATATTGTGTCCCTTTATTGCCAGAATTTTTTTTTGGAATTTGCCAATGCATAAACACTATTTTTTTTCGATGTGCCATGGCTTACTCAGATACGAAATTTCGCCCTTGTACAATGACTTTAACCTGTGCAGACTACGCCCCAAAATTAAAAAAAAATAGTATTTTTTTAATTCTTCTTGATATGTGGCTAGGTCTTAGCACAATTTTATTTTTAGGTTTAATATGAAACTAAAACAACAATGAACACTAGATAAGTATATTGGACACAAACAAACCAAAACATTAATGTGGATATTATGTTTTTAAAGTCTCCTTTTTGCAGCCAGGATACAGTTTTCTGTGTTTTCAATCACAGCATAAAAGGTATTGCTAATGTTCTTCCTTAGCTGTGGGTTTTCCATGAAATTATTGAATAAGTTTGACAGCTCTTTCAGCTATATCATTGATTGCCTTATTTTCGCTTCCGCAAAAGCGGAATTTTCTTACCATGACGAAATGCTTTCTTGAAGAAAACTGCTGTCAATCTTTAATCGTGAAAACAAACTTTTTAGTATTAGTTCATAAATATGATGGCGACAAGCGAACAGTAACAGCTGTCTTTCAAGCTTTTGTTCTAACAGAACGCAAGNAATGTATGTGTCACCAGTTCTATTGACGAACTGGCACCCACAAACCATATAGATGCCTGACGGTTTGTATTCCAGGGGCTGCTGATGCTGGTTCCAACACAGATTCACCTGATATTGATCCAGTAGTTGTGGAACCAGCAAGGTAAGTAGTGCAACATTGGTGTGACAGATGTACAACTGGAGATTGGTAGTGCAGAGGAGAGCAATGATGCAGCTGCTCGAGACGATGGAAAATGATACGATCCTGAGAGCAGTGCGGCATTTTTGAAGGTGCTGATTCTTACCATATTTCGTAACTGCCTAGCCTTGCATTAGGTAGTCTTCTAAAATCATGCAGTGTAGTCATTAGTTTTATAAAATTAATTATATTTTGACTGTGAAAAAGTAGAACACTTAAATTCGAATAACTAAATTTTTTTTTAAGAACGTGAACTGAGGCAAGATTTCTTTGTATTATGTTTTTATGTATCTGTCTGTAGAATAAAAAGTTTGTATTAAACTATTTATGTATTTTTTTAGCCTTATTTTCTTTTACACTAGAATTTAAAATAACTTTGCTAATGTTGTACTGTATGTATATCATTTGTTAAATGGAAGGGAAACCTAAATTTCATACAGGAATGTTGCACAGTTTATATATTGTGTCCCTTTATTGCCAGAATTTTTTTTTGGAATTTGCCAATGCATAAACACTATTTTTTTTCGATGTGCCATGTCTTACTCAGATACGAAATTTCGCCCTTGTACAATGACTTTAACCTGTGCAGACTACGCCCCAAAATTAAAAAAAAATAGTATTTTTTTAATTCTTCTTGATATGTGGCTAGGTCTTAGCACAATTTTATTTTTAGGTTTAATATGAAACTAAAACAACAATGAACACTAGATAAGTATATTGGACACAAACAAACCAAAACATTAATGTGGATATTATGTTTTTAAAGTCTCCTTTTTGCAGCCAGGATACAGTTTTCTGTGTTTTCAATCACAGCATAAAAGGTATTGCTAATGTTCTTCCTTAGCTGTGGGTTTTCCATGAAATTCTTGAATAAGTTTGACAGCTCTTTCAGCTATATCATTGATTGCCTTATTTTCGCTTCCGCAAAAGCGGAATCTTCTTATCATGACGAAATGCTTTCTTGAAGAAAACTTCTGTCAATATTTAATCGTGAAAACAAACTTTTTAGTTTTAGTTCATAAATATGATGGCGACAAGCGAACAGTAACAGCTGTCTTTCAAGCTTTTGTTCTAACAGAACGCAAGCTCCATTTAAGCGACCAGTATTCGACGCTGTGGTGTCACAGCACATTATTTGCATCTGGTCATCGAGGTTCCAATAATGAAGAGCGTCCAAAACGACCTNGACGCTGTGGTGTCACAGCACATTATTTGCATCTGGTCATCGAGGTTCCAATAATGAAGAGCGTCCAAAACGACCTCGGCTTGGGCTATTCCAGTAAAACTATACAGTTTTGACACAGCAAAAAGTTGTTCCTTTTCTTCACATGGAATCAGTCCTGAAAGTCGCTCTTCTTTAGGACTTCTACCATCCAAGCCAGGTAATAATTTGCCATCCCAATGAACGGTGACTACATCAGCCACACCATATTAAAAATCATTCTTTATAGCATCACCTCTTGCCTTCCTCATCTCAGACAGAATCATTTGAATTTATTACTTGTTAATTATATATTCGTCTATGGGAGACCTAGTGCTTCCACTGTAGCCTGAAAAATATAGACGTAGTCCCTAATGCTCAGCTGGCATCTGTCCAAAGCAGCTATCAGTTACGGTGAGACAAACCCCTTTCTTCCTCTTTTTCCAGACGTTTCAGCCGCTACAGCGTTTGATAGACTCATCGTCAGAGCTGAGAAAACTACCATGTAGTTCTTGATGTGATAACTCATGCAATGTAGAAGAAGTAGATGCAGCTAGTTTTTCATTCTTGTTCCACTTTTCGTTGCCTTGACCTCTCTTTTTTCTTATAAAATATTTCATCTACGCGCACCAAGCAGCCCGGACGACCTGGTTCTCTCTGTCTCTGTAAGAACATTTTATCTCCCTCTGTTTTCATTCTTTCGAGAACATCGGCGTGTGTGATATCAAATAAGTTATCCAAATCCGTTTGGAATTTTCCCGCCCACCTTTTATGAACACCTTGGGATTTCGTACAATTTATTTGAAGCTCCCGCCACACATGATAAAGATCTACAAGTTGTTTACACAGTTTGGAAGTGATTTCGTGGGCATTCTCGCCTTTTCCCAAAAAGTAATGCCCACGCGAATAACAAGATTTGCGCTTTCACTTACTGTCAGTTTAACTTCTCGAGTATTAAAAAAATATACTGCAAGAACTTTTCGATTTGACCCGTTATTTGGTGGTTACCTCCCCGACTAAGAAAATACTTTTTTTAACACCTCGTAATTCCACTGACATTTTCGAACAATAAAACAATCCGTGTTAATGTCGCGGCGTACTGCATTACAATGACACTAAAGTGAGTGCGCACTGCGCGCGCGCTGCTTTTCTAGCGTAACTTGTCGGCACAGGTTGTAGTACTCCAAATGAGTTTAAATTGACTGTGCGAATATTTTATAGTAAAACGAAAATAAATACGCCCTGCGTAGCAAAATTTACTACATAAAAATTAAGGGACACTCTAATATGTATGAATGCAATGCTGACACTGGTGTAATCCTGCAGGGGTTCGCGCAAAAAGATCTTCAAATATACATAAACCTTCAGGTTGAAGCATGTAGTGTTTCGAAAGGGATGATGAGAAGGTGGAGAAGTTTGGAGAGTGGAGAACAAGGTTATGTTGTGTGAGGGTGTGGAAAGGGAGAGGTTGTAGAGGGTTAAAAAGGTGAGAAGTAGCAAGGGGAAGGAAACGGGAGATTTCACAGAGGGAGGAAAGAGGTGGAGTATTATGGTGACAGTGGGGAGGAATAAAGGGGGCAACACCTTGTGGCTGGAATACACATCGTGTAGGCAATAGGCAAGGGTCCACCAGCATCATTGATTAGAGTTGGTATGATGGCAATGACTTCCACTACTTCANCGTGTAGGCAATAGGCAAGGGTCCACCAGCATCATTGATTAGAGTTGGTATGATGGCAATGACTTCCACTACTTCACTCACTATACTATCATCGTTTTGGACATTACCATCGACATCTTGGTTCATATCATAGTCTTCTTGAGTCTTGTCTTCCACCTTTTCGGCCATATCATGCCACTTGGGCTGAGGCACCTGTTGTTTACTGTAATTTCTGTCATCTTCGCCAGTGTCATCGGCAGTGTTTGGCATGGGGCCTGATGAAGTACTATCCAGTTCTTCGACTATGACAACTGCATCATCAACTGGGTCATCGACCTCTGTTCCAGCGATAACTGTATGGTCGACCTCCTCTGCTGAACCAACGAAATGTTATGGATGTCGTTTTTGTGAAAATACATTCACCTACAGATGTGGTGCCCGATATCCTGAGATTGATAGGTGTACTAAGAGCCACAACCAAGTAAAATACATGTTTTGTAATTGTGGGGCGCCGATTTTACAGAAGGATAACCTGAAAGTGCATATGAATATATGTAGGGGTCTTCGTCTATGCTAGATAAAGGATGGCTCTTCACAGTTATCAATGTATGTGGACCTTCCCAAATTTACTAAATATAAACCTGCTTATATCAATCTGCATAACTATGACAAATTTTTCAGTGGTCAGTGTGAGCTGGATTTGTTAACTCACATAGCCAAGAACATATGGACAAGAAGTATTATGAGATGGAACATAAGTTTGATTTTACTGGACTGTATTTTCCTTTTCCTCTCAGAAAATTAGGGTCTTTGAGAACAAGAACAGTCGCGTTTCTGTGCTCGCTGAATGCTAGGAGAAAAATTGTGCGAACACGTCTGACCAAGAATGAGAAACCTGAAATGATCGGTCATTTGACGGTGAAGGACGCGAATAGTTCACATCATTGTCGCATTAAGAACTATTCATGATTGGTAAGCTCACAGATATTATCACCAGCGACACCTGATTTCTGAGGGTAATTAGTAAAATGCTTTAATAGAGTTACATGTTTCCTCATGTTGCTATATAGAACTTTTACCTAATAGCTTATATATATTTTTTTAAATTGTTGTTTTATTAAATGTTAAGAACTGTTGTGGAAGAGTACCATCCTAACTTATATTATAAATGCGAAAATGGGTGTTTATTTGTTCGTTTGTCATTCTTTTGCGTCGCAATGGAGCAACGGGTTGACGTTATTTTTTGCACAGAGATAGTTGGAGGGCCGGGAAGTGACAAAGGCTACTTTTTATCCCGAGAAAATATCTCATTCNATTTTTTGCACAGAGATAGTTGGAGGGCCGGGAAGTGACAAAGGCTACTTTTTATCCCGAGAAAATATCTCATTCCCTCAGGGAAACTCTTATTGGAAAATGAAAAATTACACAAACAGAATAACAATGCAACCGAGCAACCGAGCAACAGATCGACGTAATTTCTTGCACAGAAATAGCTGTGGAGAGCTGAAAGGTGGTATTGGCTAGTTTTTATCGCAAGAAAATATCTNCGTAATTTCTTGCACAGAAATAGCTGTGGAGAGCTGAAAGGTGGTATTGGCTAGTTTTTATCGCAAGAAAATATCTCAAAAAATTAACAAACGATAATAATGAATCAAGTCGGAAAAAAGTTTGCCACCAGTGCGCTCTCTTGCAATACGCTTTTTAAACCGTTTAAGATGGAACGATATCATGCATTAAAGAATTGTGTAAAATAAAATNGCTCTCTTGCAATACGCTTTTTAAACCGTTTAAGATGGAACGATATCATGCATTAAAGAATTGTGTAAAATAAAATGACCTAAAACAACTCCGCAGTAGCATATATCTATCTATCTATAACAGAGAAATACTAATATATGTTTTCACCATATAATTCACTAGCTGTGCCCGCAACTCCGTTAGCGGGCACAGCTAGTGTATATATAAGATTGAATTTTAAAAACAAAATTAAAGCCGTGGAAATACAATTAAAATATTAAAAAAATCAAATGAAAATGTTTAAATAATATTAAGGGACAACAAGAGAGAATAATTATGTATACCACAAGTTGTTGGGGCGTGGGTAGGTAGGGGGTCCTTGTCAACAGTTTTGGAAATGGGCGACATGCGAGCTCTGTAGTGGTGTATGCAAAAAATAAAAGTTAATGGCTCACTTTAGTGAACAGTTCTGATCTAGAAGTCAATTGTCGAGACCATGTATGGTTAAATTGATTGGTATGTGTAGAGGGAAAATGTGTTACATAAAACTGATTTTTTTATATTAATACAATTTTTTGAAATAACTTTTTTCGTGTTTATCTTTTATATATACACCCTTAAAATTTGTTTGGGATTTTTTTTTATTTTTGCGTTTTTTTATCGATTTAAAAATTTGCAGGTCATTGGGATTATGTTAAAGGTCACCCATGTCCAATGGGATGGCCGAGGTCAAAAGCCCAATTTTTTCTCAATTTTACAAAGGTTTTTTTACATTTTTGTGAATATTTTCGACTTTACGAGTTCAACGTCAATGTCAACCACATTATACATGGTGGTTGGGGTAAGTACTGCAACTATGTCTCAATTTTTAAAATTTTCAAATTTATTTGCGATTTTTTTATTTTTTAGGTTTTAATTTATGGTCAAGGTCGAGGTCACCCACATCCAACATGGCGGTCGGGGTTATTTACACAAATAAACATGGCCGCGCCAGGCCGACGAGCGCGACCTCCGCCAGCGACGTCAATTAGGTTGGAGGAAGACTGCGAGCTCCAACTCCCCCAATCACTGTTCTCGACTCGTCATAACCCTCCTACTGACAAGGTTTGTCGCTGTATGCATCCAGTGGTCGGCGAGTGCAGTGCGACTGCGGGGAGACGCTCGGGGTGCCACTAGAATAGTAAAGGAGGGAAGATTAACTCATGGCATAGTGCGGAAATGTAACTGGTTTGAGGGACTAATATTAGGTAGAGTAAATACAAAGTATAGGTATTCTCTTCGCGTTTTCTTCACAATTTCTGAATCAATGCTTTGTAAATCACTCCATGTACCCAATATATCACGTATCACTAGAGTTTTATACTTTTACCTACCTTATATTTGGTTGAATTGAACTTTTTTCCTTATATTGCATTTATAAATTACAATAATTCGCGTATAATTAATATGATTTAAAACAGGGAACAATTTATATGTTGGTAATGCCTAGTACGAAATAGTTCTTATGCAAAATATTATTAGACTGAGTCCGCACTAATTTTGTGCGTTGTCCCTTTGGTGTGCTTTTCTAGACACGGTTAAACTTTGTTTGCAAGAGGCGGAGGAATATCCTGGAAGTAGAGCTTCAATTGGGCTCTAGGAAAGTCGGAAGTACTCGTAAATGGACTATATTAAATATGTATGTTGAAATCATAGGTATAAATAGGTATGGCTAGATATATTGTGGAAATAGAAGCTGTGTAAATAATTTTGTTGTATAAATGCAATATATTACACGTATTTAATTATTTTAACAATTTAATTTAATTGGATTAACTCCTCCATCCTATTACGAACCTGGCTAGTCACATGAACGTAACAATTTTATGGCAACCTGTGGTATGTTATTTGATATTACATGGCAACCTTCAGTGTTAGGAAAATGTTTTGACGTTTGCCGTAGTTATTTGGAAGAGAGATATTACGACTATGAATATTTATACTTAGATTAATATATCCAATTAGAAAATTTTTTTTAATTACTTAGTCACTAGCAACATTGCTTTAATCGAATTGTTGAAGATATCTAGTTATATCTTAATATATTTAAAAATTGTTAAAACAGCTGTGCATTAGAACCTTTCTGTCTCTTTCCCCCGGGGAATATAGAATTCCGCCAATAAAATCAGACATCGGATACCAATTTGGAAAATGAAGTGGTCAATGAAAAGGCCTCACAAAAATTATATTTGAATATGTTTTTTTTGAAACGTTATATTCTTGCATTTTGTGGTGTCAAAATTAATTTTTCGAATTGCAAGGACACGTCATTGCTTAACTCGCGTTAAGGTCGCACGCCTTGTTTTAGATAGTACTGTCGACCAACGTAGGTAACGGGTTATTTCTAGATCGGAAAGGTCCCACTTCAAGACACACCCATTTAGGTGTAGTTCTTACTGAAAACATAATATACGGCGTTAATTCCGTTTTTCTTAGCGCTGCCACGATTTTATTTTCTCTCACACTGAGAGAAAGGTTTGTTCTAGGAGCCAAGAAAATATTTTTTTTTGCTTAGGGCCAAATACATTTTTTGTTGCCCCAAGAAAATATTTTGTTGAGTAAATAGAACTTGATAAGCAACAAAATTAATTTCGTTCGTCTAATAAAACGCATGCTTGGATAAAACAATTGTCTGTTTTGGGCCAAAAGAAATTGGACTGTGAACAAAATTTTTAGTAGAATTAAATTTATTAATTTGTTTGCTCACTAATTCGATGGCTTTCGTTCGAAAATACAGCTCGGGATTTTATTTGTATTTGTATGACAATTAGGATAGTAACAGAGTTTTTTAGTGCACTTATCAAAGCTAAATAATGATATAAAATAGTAATGAAATAATTTTGACAGAATACCAAAAGTGAAGCTGTAAAACTTGAAGTATTTATTTATGCACGTTGTCCAGTATTTGTATACTATGATTTTAAAAACATTCTTTTTTCATGAGTAGTCAGTTTAGCTGAGGTTGCTAAGGCGTAGTGCTCGGGAGCGAACGATCTAGTTTTGAATCTTGGTCGACCGTCCGATAATTTTTTTTATATTAACCGAACCAGTTTAACAAACGTAGAGACAAATAAATCTTCAGTTGTGCCAACAAACTCTTAGTTTTTGGGGCCGCCAAATAAGAANCCGCCAAATAAGAAAAAAAAAACTTTGTTTGATTCAACAAAAGGTTTTCTCAGAGCAGGCCGAGTTTTTCTTGTAGTATTTGCTTGTCCACTGCGCGGTGATGGCTGGCGTAGCCTAACTGTAGCTTGTTTATAAAAAAGACAAGCAATTCTAGTTTCTCGCCTACGGGTATGCACGGCTGTATTTTCTATTGTACCAGCTGCCAGCTTATCTAATGCGATGCCTGCAGATGCATTTTTTCGAAAGAATTAAGTCGAATAAGATGCGAAGAATTCCACGCTAGATATTGGTTTGCTTTAAAATTAAAAAATCTCATGAGTCTAGGTTCGAATCCTCTATTTTTCCTTACTAATATTATTGTAGACGTATCAGGAGTTGTCTCGCTTTCCGACAGGGGCCGCGGTTTTATAGTGGCCAGACTACTCGCCTCCCACATAGGCGAACCGGGCTCGATTCCCGGCAGGGTTGCTCCCGGATTTTCGCTAGTAGGAATCGTGCTGGANCAAGCAATTCTAGTTTCTCGCCTACGGGTATGCACGGCTGTATTTTCTATTGTACCAGCTGCCAGCTTATCTAATGTGATGCCTGCAGATGCATTTTTTCGAAAGAATTAAGTCGAATAAGATGCGAAGAATTCCACGCTAGATATTGGTTTGCTTTAAAATTAAAAAATCTCATGAGTCTAGGTTTGAATCCTCTATTTTTCCTTACTAATATTATTGTAGACGTATCAGGAGTTGTCTCGCGTTCCGACAGGGGCCGCGGTTTTATAGTGGCCAGACTACTCGTCTCCCACATAGGCGAACCGGGCTCGATTCCCGGCAGGGTTGCTCCCGGATTTTCGCTAGTAGGAATCGTGCTGGANTCTCCCACATAGGCGAACCGGGCTCGATTCCCGGCAGGGTTGCTCCCGGATTTTCGCTAGTAGGAATCGTGCTGGACGATGCCGTTGGTCAGCGGGTTTCCTCAGGGATCACCATTTTCTCTCCGGCCGTACATTCCGGCGCTGCACATACTCACCTCACTTCACACACATCGGCTCCCAAGACCTCGACTTTAAGATTTGCCCAAATCTCTACAGTCCACTCCAGTACCGACTGTGCTAGGTGCCGCAACATTCCGATCTTAACAATATGATCATGGTGATATGCCGTACGACAAACGTGTTTTACATATACAGAAACCTTTTACTTTAAATAATTGTATTTTTTTGAACACTTCTGAAAATATCATCTATCAGACATACATTTATAGGGGTGCCACGTTACAATATGTGAATAGATCGCAAAATGGAAATCCTGACTGAAATCCATATTTAGAACATTTTCTAACGGACCGCGGCTGGCGTAGTGGCTGAAGCAGTCGCCTTCCACGAAGGCGAACTGGATTTGATTCACCGGATTTTTGCTTGTGTGAATCGTGCCGGACGATTCCGCTGATCGGCGAGATTTCTAGGGGATCTTCCGTTCCTCCGCCCTTGTAACCCGGCGCCGCTCCGGACCTAACTCACTTCACCCTCATTGACTCTTCAAGACCTCATTGTTAAGTGCAACTGAAACCCCTCCACTCCACGTTTCGTCTAACTTAATAATTACAAGTGGGGAGGTACATTGTTCCGGAACCACCAGCTCTGTGACCAGTAGAAACATCAGCTGGTTACTGTATTCTGCTGATTACTCTTACCGGACACTGTCACATAGTCTATTNCTGTGACCAGTAGAAACATCAGCTGGTTACTGTATTCTGCTGATTACTCTTACCGGACACTGTCACATAGTCTATTTACTGTTTCTTCACACTTTTTGAATCAAACCTTTGAAAAATTACCCCATGCATTACGTGTTTTGTCGTTTCCTAAATTTCCAATGTGTTAAAAGCGTTTATACTTCTGTTAACATAGAAGTATGTTATTTTAGGTTAATTTAAAACTTTACTTAAATAAAATTTATTAATTTCAGTATTCAATTATAATTTATCTTAACCAATACAGAGAGAAAATAGTTGTGTGGGTAAAGCCTGATATTTAATAGTTCTAGTGATAAATATTATTTCATTGAGTGCCGAAGAATTCGGTGCGTTGTCCTTTAAGTGTTATTTTCTAAACTTGGTTAAACTTTGTTTGCATGAGTCGCAGAAATATCCTAGAAGTAGAACCTTAGCAGGGCATCAGGAAAGTTGGAAGTAACCGTGAATTGCCTATAGAGCATTAGNCTGTGACCAGTAGAAACATTAGCTGGTTACTGTATTCTGCTGATTACTCTTACCGGACACTGTCACATAGTCTATTCGCTGTTTCTTCACACTTTTTGAATCAAACCTTTGAAAAAATACCCCATGCATTACGTGTTTTGCTGTTTCCTAAATATGTCTTGTATTATGTGTTTTATACTTGNTTCCTAAATATGTCTTGTATTATGTGTTTTATACTTGTGTTAACATAGAAGTATGTTATTTTAGGTTAATTTAAAACTTTACTTAAATAAAATTTATTAATTTCAGTATTCAATTATAATTTATCTTAACCAATACAGAGAGAAAATAGTTGTGTGGGTAAAGCCTGATATTTAATAGTTCTAATGATAAATATTATTTCATTGAGTGCCGAAGAATTCGGTGCGTTGTCCTTTAAGTGTTATTTTCTAAACTTGGTTAAACTTTGTTTGCATGAGTCGCAGAAATATCCTAGAAGTAGAACCTTAGCAGGGCATCAGGAAAGTTGGAAGTAACCGTGAATTGCCTATAGAGCATTAGTGATCTAAGTACCTACGAACAGCAACGAAATACGGCATGTACGTTTACCTCCGTGATTTTCCTGAATCATTTCAAATTTACTAATGTACGAGTGACACAGTTTTCCACCTCACTATACCACCACCGCTACGCGCCAGGCGCCGGGGTCAGAGAACCTAGAGATTTACTTAAAGCAGTATGCCCCCTTCCTCGTCCAGGACAGTTCTAGTTCTCGTGCCGTGAACCGAGTGATGGGAAGTCACCACTTGTCGGTAATAACGGCCTGCAATTGCGCCTCAAACACTTCAACTGGCCAGGCTGTTTCCAAGGCCCTCCGTACACCACTTATAGTCCATTCACGATTAATTACAACTTTTCTTAAGCACTGCTCAATTTCTACTTCCAGGATATTCCTCCGCCTCACGCAAACAAAGCTGATCCGAGCCTCGGTGTAATAATATTTTGCATAAGAACTATTTCTTATTAGGCCTTACTAAACACACCTATTTTCTACCGGTTTTTATAAGTATTAATTATATATAAGATAATTTAAATAAAATGTAAATAAAACTTGATTTTAACCAAAGATAACTGGTATAAAAATAAAACGCTTGTAAAACACGACGTATACAATTAAACCAAACACGTCATATATGGGGTAATTTTTCAAAGGTATTATTTTAAAAAAAGTGTGAAGAAACCGTGAACATATTATACCGCACAATGGCCAGTGGCTACCACTCTTACACACAGCATATAAGTTGACAAAGACGAATCGGCATGGCGGTTCCTTTGAAGTGGGCGTACCCATTTTCTGATGGCTGTGCTGCCGGCCCGTAATAAGGTTATAGTAAAGTTCAAGNGTTCCTTTGAAGTGGGCGTACCCATTTTCTGATGGCTGTGCTGCCGGCCCGTAATAAGGTTATAGTAAAGTTCAAGTGAGAAAATTATCTTCACGCAGCTTTGAGTGAGCGAATGTAGGGGAGGGAGTGTAGGAGATTGCTCTTTCGAACTCTCGCACCTGGGGGGGAGGGAGACAACGGGGCACTGCTGGCGCTATAAATACCAAACTAGTAACGTCGCTCTCTAGTACCACACTTTTAAACAAGGTGCTGCGCGACCTACATTTTTTGGACAGGTAACGTGCAAACGCAGAGCAGCTCTCACGCAACCGCTCTCGGCCGCTGTTACTACTGAACTGAACCACCCCACCCCTTCGTACAACGGTAATGGGCTCTCCCAACTCACCCGACGCGTTTTGGATTCCTGTGCATTATTTTATAATTTGGATTTCACTCTACCAGT
Organism: Clitarchus hookeri; assembly: GCA_002778355.1. Classification (NCBI taxonomy): domain Eukaryota; kingdom Metazoa; phylum Arthropoda; class Insecta; order Phasmatodea; family Phasmatidae; genus Clitarchus; species Clitarchus hookeri. The sequence goes on along the minus strand of NQII01007908.1, from coordinate 67,897 downwards.
CGCTGATTGGCGAACATGTTGCTGACCAGTTGCTCCGTTTTGCTGTCATGTGAGGTTAGAGTTCGCAGTATCAGTAAGTGTTTCACCTTTGTATTCTTGATTACTGTGTAGCTTCTCGCCAAGCATTTTAAATCGTCCTTAGTCCAGAAACACGTCGCGTCAAATACATCGGTTTAGACGAGTATTATCTTACACACTTCGCCATCAAACTGCAGTATTTTTATGATACTCGGAGTAATTTTTCATCTCTGACCACTTATGTTTATTGGCCAATTTTCACAAGACATTAAACACAAAATCATAAACTCGTATTAAAAATTTTCTAACGGAAGTTCAAAATGTGTTGGTAAAGGAAGGCTATGTTTAAAAATTACTCTCTCATTTGTGCCCCAACAATCCTTAATAATGTTAAAAAAAATTGACTTATAAATTAAAAAAAATATTATGCTCTCGAATCACCCAATTAAAATATAAATCACTGAAATAAGTTATTTTAGTTGAGATAAATTGATGTGAAGTCAGTTTTATAAATTTTGTTACCAGAGGACAGATATCAGATGGCTTGCGTTAATGAATCGATTAAATTGCACTTTGTTACGTGGCCAGCTACTAAAATAACCTGAAGGGTATCCCAAGATTGGTGCAGTATGTCAGAGTTTTGCCGTTTGAAACGAAAGCAGATTTAATGGCATCAGCTCACTGAAATGACAAAAGATTGTTCAAACTACACAAAATAAATTAAATAAAATCATGAAAAATCTACAATCTTAAGGTTTTAAACATTACACAAAATGAAGGATGAATTATTCACTTATAATTTGTCGTGTAACGCCTTTTGAGTAGAAGCCTCGCTGTCCCCTTCGCGAGTGCCTACCAGTTGACACGTGTCATGGGGCAGGTGAACAACCAGAACGGATCGCAGTTACACGTGTCAAGGTTGTGCCGAGTAAGAGCTGGCATATCGCCGGAGCACCCGGATAGTACTACGTACATACGTAGGAAAGCGGGAGAAATTGCAGAGCCAAGCAAGAGCACCTCTAGCAAGCTTGTGAGATCAGTTGAGCGCCGAGATATCACAAAATAATCATGTGTATTTCGCCGGAAATCAGAAAATACGCACAGAGAATTAGCTGACAAGCTGGAACGGGGTGATGAGAACACCCTTCCCCCTCTAGCTAACCTCGTGACAGTGTGGAGACGCACCGCGGAGAAATAGCTGACAGAGTAAGCTCGGGAAAGGGACAGATCACCACTTCTCCCGCCCCCGAACCTTCACGAACCTAGGTACGTGGCTGAATGGCTTTGTACGGAAGACAATCACCTCCCTCCCTTCCCCCAATAAGAGACACACGTGCCGAGACTTAGGGAGGGAAACTGGAGAGCATATAANGCAATCACCTCCCTCCCTTCCCCCAATAAGAGACACACGTGCCGAGACTTAGGGAGGGAAACTGGAGAGCATATAAGCGAATTTCCATGAGAAGAGGAAAACAGTTCATTATCACCGCGCCGACGGAAGAGTTCCGTCAAGGAATCGCAAGAGGACGTGAGCACGAGCACGAATAGCAATCCAGTGAGACTACACCAAATGCGGGCCTTTTTCCAAGGCCTACCACTTCGCCGGAGATCATCCCCAGATGACAGCATACCAGCACCCACAGCAGAATAGTTAAGTATTACGTCGCCGCCCAGAGAAGCCCCCCTCCACCACGAAGTCGCCCCAGTTAATACGCGTAGCCAAATTAGAGTACCACACCTCGGAAGTGTTGCTGTATGTTGTTTTTGTTCAAACTCGAGACAATATAATTATCCAGTTAAGTGAAACATTAAAACCTTATATTCTATGCCTGGAGGAATTAACTACGACCCTATAAACCACCAATATTCCACAGGTGGGGAATAGCGTCAATTTTTTGAGAATGAATTATCTGTATTAATAAAAGGATGCGGTATCAAACAAATAATGCTGTGTTCGGCTAAGTAAAAGCAATTTTCAGCTTCACCAAAAAAAATATCAAAAGTAAAAAAAATAGAACTCTTCCCATGGTTAAAATCCAACTGAAGAAATGACACCAGATTCACTGGCAAACTACAACTGGCCTAATCATGCTCTTTAAGCTCACAAGTTGCGTGGAGTCGTTCTCTACTTAGAACATGCTACATTTAAATATTTTGACGTGTCATTGAGGGCTTAGAAATAAATGCAACTTAATTTATTTTTCAAGTGGCATTAATCCAGGTAGAGAATGCAAGTATTATAACGATAACAAGCTATTTCATAGGAACAGCTGCAGTTTTCAGTTTTTGTATAACTGATGTTCATAGCAAGATATCTAACATATTTTCAAACAATTCGCCGATTTTCATCAGACTAAGCCTGTGTCTTAAGTGTATTTTCTGAGAGTTCAATTATGTTATATTTTTTGATACGCTGGGTTGAACTGATTGAATATGAATTATTTCTGAATATATGTCGGTATATGCATGATAAATATAATTCTTTATTAAAAAGACTTATATAAACAAATTAGTATTTAAGGTTTAAAAATGTTCGGCATTGTAACACATATTACAATGTAGAGTAGTTTGTAGTTTCTTATCTTAGCCACAGTATTCATGGGTAAGTTCACTAATTGCACAGAGGTTTGTTTCGTTGTTCTTATATAAGATATTTTCTTAAAATATTTCAGATATTTCTAATTACCAAATATTTTCTCGAACATTTTGCGCATATCTTAAGAAATCTTAAAATGTTTAAAAACACGTTTTAAAATTTTCATAAATTTTCGCTCATTAATTTGTTTATGGCGTGGTGTAAGTAGTAAGAATGCCTGCCAGAAAATTTTAAGTATAATAAAAATAATCCCATCTAGATGGTGGATAAACTCGTAACATAAAAATTTTGAGAAATACGTACTCTAGAACGACAATCAAGTTCTTTGGACAAAGATCCAAATAAAATGTGATTTCAAAACTATTTTGTAAAAGCAAACTGTGATAAAATACCGAACCCTACCCAAGTACAATAAAAAAAAAAAATTAACAAATTTTAATTCAGTAAAATATTTTCATGTTGACGATAATTTACCCCAAAAAAATAAACGCTTCCATGTCACACATTTGCACGTTCTGTGATAATAACACACAAGACTCATTTCGTGCTGTGTCGATTTATTNAAAATAAACAAATTTTAATTCAGTAAAATATTTTCATGTTGACGATAATTTACCCCAAAAAAATTAACGCTTCCATGTCACACATTTGCACGTTCTGTGATAATAACACACAAGACTCATTTCGTGCTGTGTCGATTTATTTTAATAAGGCTAAGTTAAGGTCAAATTTTCGCAGTCAGTTTTTTTAAACATTGGTAGCACCGCAAAACAGTATGTGGGCTAATGTCATATCGAGTTGGGTTAAGGCTGTTCACTTTTGAACGCCCTCTCATTTGGAATAATAGTGAATAAATTTTTTTATTTTAGCCTTGGGCGTTAATTTCCGAGTGCAATGGAATATACAATTTGTGTTTACTAAGTATATGGCAATTTGTTTTTAATTGGTTGTTAAAGGATCGAAAAAGTCTAACAGTAAATGCAACTAGGACCTCAAAAGTGCTCACTTTTACGTGAACTGTCTATAGTTCCAAGAATTTGGTTCAGTGGGCATGCTTGAGTAGACTATAATTTCTCAAGCATATAAATAACAATAGTAAAACTACCGTGGCGTTTATGCAAAAGGCTGGCTAGGCAGGGATGAGAGGAGGCTGGCGCTAAGTGGAGCTGGCCGTCTCACCCGCCCTTTACTGTAATAATAAAGTTACGGAAGCGTATTGATAAAATTTTCCCGATACGACCGTAGAATTACTAACACAACGCTTTTTCAATAACGCACATTTTACTACCTTTCTATAGCAGTTTTGTGTGTATCTATGTTATTTCGTTATATGCGACATACGTAGTGGATAGCGGGGTATTAGCTGGCAGTGGGTAATGGCACGAATGTCTGTCTCTGATATTTCTTTAGTTGAGTTTATCTTTGCACCGTGCTGCGATCTAGCGGATGCTTCTGTTACTTGTGTAAATTATTGGCACCAGGAATATAATAGTGAAATTAATATACGGCTAAATATTAAGAAATATATTCACAATATTAATGATTGGTATAATAGCAATAGCAAAATTAAAATACAAACATTAAATATTCTAACACGACATTGCCAAATTAAAACCTATCTCAAAAACTTCAATAAAATAGAAGAAGACATCTGCCAATGCTCCCAAGGGATACAAGATATCGACCATTTATTATACTTTTGTGAACAATTTAATGAAGAAAGATTAAAGTTAATTTATCAGTTAAGACAAAAAAACGAAACATGGCCTCTACAACAATACAATATATATAATGATGAAATAGCCGAATATATCAACGAATTCATTCAGGACATCTATTTAATAGTCAAAACAATGAATGACGATATGAAAACTTAATAACTATAGACTATAGAAGATCAAGATAATGATAAATAAATAAGAAGAAGTGATGATGGGAATGAAGAGGAGAAGAAAGATCAAAAGGATATGGTTAAGAGGAGGAAGAAATTAGATATGAAGAAGTAGTAGTAATAGCCAAGAACAAGAAGAAGATTATAAGAAGTAGTTGTTGAGGAGTATGAAATGAAGAAGAAGAGAAATAGGAACAGCAGGAGTAGGAAAATAGAAACAAACAAATAAGAGAAAGAAATAAGAACATGAAGAAGAGGAATAGAAGATGAAGTTGTTGAGGAAGAGGATGAAGAGAAGAATAAGAACAAAAGAAAAAAGAATAAGAAGTAAGGATGATTAAAAAGATGAAAGGTTCTGAAGAATGATAAACGAAGAAAGGATAATAAAAAGAAGATAAAGAATCCATAAAAAAGAAAAAGATAAAATTAAGAAGAAGAATAGGAAGGTGTGGAATAAGGGAAAAAGAAAAGGGAAAGAAGAAGAAAAAGGTTGAAAACTTAAAACTTTAAAGTAAAGATGAAATGAAGAAGAAGTAAAGAAGGTCGAAAGATTAACTGATTAAAAGAAGGATATAGCAAGAAGATATTACATGATAATTAAACAAGATGAAGATAAGAAAGAAGTAGAACAAGAATACGAATAAGACGGTTAGGAAACAAAGAATAGGAAGAGGGAATGAAGAAGAAGAAGACTCTAGATACAGATCAAGCGTCCCGACGAATATGGGTATTATAGGAAGTAGCTGTTGAGGAGGATGAAGTGAAGAATAAGACGAGAAATAGGAACATAAAAGTAAGGAATATAAATATACAAATAATGGAAAGAAATAAGAATATGGAGAAGAAGGTTAGAAGAAGAAGTTGTTAAGGAAGAGGATGAAGAGAAGAAGAAGAAAAAAGAAAAGAAGAATAAGAAGTAATATGGTCAAAAAGATAAAAGGATAGGAAGAATGATAAAATAAGAAAGGATAACAAAAAGATGAAGAATCTATAAGAAAGAAAAAGATGAAGAAGAAGCACAGGAACGTGTGGAATTAACGAAAAAGAAAAGGGAAGGAAGAAGAATATTCCCAAGCCCAATAAGATTCCTTGGCAGTGAAAGTAGCAAGAATTATTATAATGAATAGAAGATTAATAATCAAAAACCTCGGATGGCCTTTGGCTAAGAGAGGTAAGGTGGAAATGAATTTTTTTTTTTTTGTTACTTGATGTGAGTTGTCAGGAAGGTGCTCCAGTAAAGTTACTTATTTTCATATTGGAAGTGTGTTTTAGCAGTTTTCTATATGAAGAAAGGCTAAATTTTGTCTTTTGGTTAGTAATTTACTGTTGCAAGCATTACTACTATTACAGTATGTCTGCCTTTGCATGTCCATTGGCTATTTACCCATATGTCGTTGGGAGTCTTTTGAGAATGCTCTATATAACTGACCTTGTTTCTCTCAGATAGACTACAGGTGCAGTGTACCTTCCAGGTAAAAAAAAAAAGCACGTCCGTCCTCCGAGCCGACACTTGTTGAATGGATGAGTTTCAGCGATAGACAACTAGCGAGAAGTGACCAGCGGGAGTCAAATCTGTGAATGCGAACATCATAGCAATGAATAGAACGACTGCAAGTTGAACTATTGGACTGGATGTGTGAGTGAAAGACATTACGAATTATATAAAAAGATAGACTGAACATTGTTAATGATGAGTATGAGTTAATTGACTATAACAAAACAGAGACATAGAGAAAGACGTTACGTAGAGTTGAAAAATATATTAAATAGCGCACACTGGGGGATAAAATGAGTAATAGTGAATATAGATAATTTAATGCTGTAAATAATAGCTGTGTGAATAAATTAAAAATCTAATTTAGTTATTTTATATCTATTAGGACCTCCATCCCTCACGAACTCAGATACGCCCCTTAGGCATCCATGCCATAGTATGTAGGGTTAAGACAATGTCAACGGCGTCCCAAGGTGTAATGGTACGCACAATGCGTTAGATTACCTCTTCCCATGTGCCATTATCCCTTTGTTGCGTACCATTGCCCCTTGCGTTTTTTTTTTCAGTTTTCATTAGTGCAATGCTTATGTAATAGCTTAGCAATAACTTTTTCTTTAATAGATAGCACGCACCAGGAAGCGGACAACTTCCAAAGCCTCCTGGAATAATGAACAGCTCGAAGATGCCTTGAAAGAAATTGGAAATGGAAGTAAAATTAGATAAGTGGCGCGGTAATTTGCTATTCACGAAGCTACTCTAAGAAAACGTATGAAACTGTGTTTAACAGGTGGACTAAAACAGGGAAGACGGACAGAGTTCACTGAAGATCAGAAAAGAGAATTATCTCAGCACTTGTTGTTACTTTCGAAAATGTGTTATGGAGTAACACCAATCTAGCTAAGGCGCATTGCGTAAAAGTGTGCAGAAAGAAACAAAATTCAGCATAATTTTAATCGTGTGAACGAACTTGCAGGAAAAGACAGGGTACTTGGGTTTATGAGAAGAAATGAGGGTCTAAGTATTCGAAAGCTAGAACCAACATCAGTAAACAGAATCTTAGCTCTTAATGAACCTGAGGTGACTCAATTCTATAAACATTTGGAGACTGTTTTTGAGAAGCATAGGTTTGAACCAAATGGTTTTATTAATGTCGATGATAGTAGCTTTTGAACTGTACAAAATCCTCCACCAATTATTGGGCCTAAGGGTAAAAAACAAGTTGGGACAGCCAGACGCTACACAAGAGGACGAAATGTAATAGTATGTTGCTGCATGAGTGCCAGTGGAAGTTTTGTTCCAGCAATCTTTATCTTTGCACGAACACGAAAGTGTCCGGCTTTGAGTTGCGGAAGTCCACCTGGGAGTAGTTATCAATGTTCTAAATCAGGGTGGATGACAGAAGATTTGTTCCTCGTATAGCTCAAACACTNTCACCTGGGAGTAGTTATCAATGTTCTAAATCAGGGTGGATGACAGAAGATTTGTTCCTCGTATAGCTCAAACACTTTATATCAAATACTCAGTCTTCCATTAATAACCTCACACTTCCGATTATGGACAACCACTAGAGTCACACATCCTTCTCAAGTTACACCTCTGTGAATATATTGGCATTGTTATAGTATCCCCCCTACCTCATACTTCACACAAATAACAACTGCAGGACGTTTCCTTTTTTGGACCCTTAAGTCAGCATACAACAGAGTGCTAACTGTTTATGAGAAACATCACAAAATTTGTATGCGAAATGTTTTTCTTTTCTTTAACAATGCGTATCTTAAAATTGCGGGAATATGGAAAGCAGTGCCAGGCTTTGCAAAAACGGGAATCTACTTATTAAATCCTGATGCATTCAGTGGAGAGGATTTCACTTCTGGAGATGTTTCCACAACAATAGCCAACTCTACAGAAGAGAATGGGGCTGGCCACTCTAAAAAAGGCGTAGATTGCAGTCTGGAAAAGGGAATAGTTCGTTCCAGGAAAGCCGGGGAAAGTCGCAGCATGGTAGATGGTGAAGCTGGTCTCAGCAACGGAGATGATGTGCGCAGTGTCGAAGACGATGGAACTGGTCTAGGTGGAGGAGTAGTTTCTTTATTGGACATATCGCCCATTCTATCCACAAATGAGTTACAGAGTCTCAAAACGTTGAAACAAAAACAACACTTAAAAATTTTGTTAAAAAATATTGGAAAAAAAAAGACGTGGCAAAGACTGATGAAGTCCTNAAACAAAAACAACACTTAAAAATTTTGTTAAAAAATATTGGAAAAAAAAAGACGTGGCAAAGACTGATGAAGTCCTGGATCATAGCAGACAAAAACAGAATGATGTGAAAAAAAAAGTGAAATGATAGGAGATTAGGCATAGGCCTCGACTTATCAAGATAATACTATTCGCCACTGTTGTCAGCTCTTCAAGTGAAGATTATGGTAACGACTTAGCAGTAGACCTATGCCAAGACGATAGTTCCGATGACGACGTCCTTAAACTTAGAAATATCATTTCCCAGGTGAACAGCACAAAGAAGTCAGTCTTTTATGTGGGGAGTTTGGCCGTAACAGGGAATTGTATTATCGTGTGCTATGCTCTGGATAGGTACATGTCAAGTGTAGTGCAGCAGATAGTGCTCTTAATGTCAAGTGTGATAATTGTGCTAGGCCTAACTGAATCTCAAAAAGAACAGTATAATTCAGGAAAAACATTCGTAAGGATTTGCAGGGCCTACTGATAGTAATTAGGCCTACATAAAAAACATGAATGCTATTCATCATAGCTGTTTAGAGATTATTATAATCATAATATTTAGTATTTTAAATACAGTTACAACTTTGTACCTAAATCGTTTTAAGAATATCTAGCTCACATTTGCTATTATTTATAGTCCTTCATAGTGTTGTTTTCACTAGTTATGCCTATGTTCTGTTTAAAAATATTGTAATTTTTTTTTAATTCGCAGAGCCCTTTAGCTATATTGTTGCTAATAGAAGACTTATCTGGGCATAATCTTTTACCCTTCGGTCTAGAAATACTATTAACAATTTGTATTATCCAAGTTTTTAAGTTTTGAGAATAATTAAGATGTTCATTTACCTAACATTTTGTGTAACCTAGGCCTACTGCTAAATTAACAATGTAGTGGTATCATAAGTGTGAGTCGTGTTTAATTTTAGCAGTGCATTTCGTTTTGTGCATTCACTTATTTTGGTTTTATTTTGAAATTTTTTCGTCGTTATTTACCTGCTTACCATTACCACCTGTGCGGTTAATAGTACGCGATGCAATGTCTTTGTTTATCCATTGGTCACACCTTTCCTATGTAATGTATAGGTTAGCTGATTGCACCTAGATAAACATAAATAAATTTCCTACCGGATTCAATTTTAATACTTTTGTAATCACTATTTTTACACTTAATACAATGGTCCAAAGTTAGGTGCGTGACAATACCCCACTCATTCTATGACATTCCCAGGTAATTGTAATGTTTAAGCTTTTTAAATGCTGCTTACTGTCACAGGTGTCTTGTGGTACTTTATGTTCGAAGCAGCAGGACTAAGTGGTTCAGATATCTTAACTGCTGCCAGAACGATAACTTTCTAGTTGTAGTGGCAAAGAAAACTTCGTGTAAACTCAGCATCTTTCGTTCCCGAAACCCGAAGCTATAGTAGATACGGAGACATTCAGTATTTTGTAAATAAAATGATCAGATCCGTTTTTCGTCATTAAGGAGTAAGTTTCTGCGCAACATCTGTACACTTCTGTCTATATTTCCATGATAGATTTTATACGGAAATTTTGGACAGTGTTCTGACCAGACAAAAGAATGGATAGATAGAACAGCGGCAGAATGAAGATGGAGGAAACGAGAGCACTCAGAGAGCATCTCCATAAGACGCCAGTGTTCGGCACACACTGGCGATTGAAGAAGAGAATGTAAACCAATGAGCCAATCACAGATTGGTCTATTAATGCATAGAGAAAAATGCAGGCGTGGACAGGCCAGTGCTCGAGTGGAGTGGAGAGATATGGGCGGCTCTTAAAATCGAGGACTTGAGAGCCTATGAGGGTGAAGGAAGGTGAGAATGGAGTAGAGCCGGAATGCAAAGACGGTGGGAAAGGGAGATCCTCGAGGAAACTCGCCGACCAGCGGCATCGTTCGGCATGATTCCCACGTTCAAAAATCCGGCGGCGATCTCGTCGGTAATCAAGCCCGGTTAGCGTGGAGAGGGAGGGGGGAGTGGTCTGACCACTACACCACCGAGGCCCCGCCAGGGCTGGGAAGTTGGATATCCCATGGAGGCCCTCACAGCAAAAGACCCCACACACCTGCATGAAAAAAGAAAATAGATAATTAACTGGAAATATTTATAGTTTGCAGGAGTGAAATAACGAGTCATGGAAAAATTGATGCAATGAAGGAAAGAAAAGTGATGAGTGAGAAATTAGAAATTTGGGTCAGCTTCAAACTATAACGTAATATTTTATTTCCAAAAACTTCGAATAAAATTTTTAAGCCACTGTAAAGGTATAAATTCGGACTTTTTCCGCAACATATTTGCTAAGTTTTATAAGCAGGATGATCTTGAAACTCGGTATATTAAGTTGCGATAGATTACAGTCCTCCTTTTTTAATTTTTCTTTTATTTGGATTTCGGGTCCCAAAAAATGGATTTATATAGTTTAAAATTTCAAATGTTTAACATTAAAAAAAAACTATGTTATAGGCTATTATTTCACCGTAATGGGCTTAATAAAATGTCAAATTTGACGGTAATCAGTTTAGTAACACCCGAGACATTATATTTAAGCTTAATTTTTCAGGCAACATTCCGCTAGTGAGATATTAAATATATAATCCTTATTCATATATATATATATATATATGTTACAATAGACAAATTCCTTACAAAAATACACGCATCACTACAACGCTCAATCATACGTCGAGTTCAATAAAAATGGGTTTGTGTTTGATTTTATCAGCAGAATCTGTTCATGAGACAGAATTGTATAGTTTTAACAGTGAAAGTTGTCTCACACGATGTGCTGTGAAGAGGTTAGATTATTTTCTGTGCAACATCCCACATAGAGGACACAGTGACTGAAAATGTATAAGTTATTACGGTCTCTTTATTAAAAAAAGGATTCCTTACTCAGTGCTTTAAGTGATTGCCATGAGTTTGCTGAAATTCCATGCATGGACACACGCACATACAAAAGTTACCTCAGTAGTTAGAAATAGAGCATTCGAACACAGGATCTTGACGGGGGGAATGCAGGTGGAATGCAAGATCAGGAAATGCATTTGCAGGAGGTTTTTTTCCCCAAAATGCCCCTTCCCCCCTCAAAATGGAGCATATACCCTACGAAATGCCACTTTTCCCCCCCAAAAAGGTCCGTTTTCCCCCCGAAATTTCCCTAATTTCCCTCCAAATATTATTTTTTCAAAATAATTTCAATGATCCCACAATGTGGCTAAGTGACTCCTTTTTGGGCAATGAGGAGTTGAGGAGCTGAGGAGTCGACCCCTACCATACATCATGCTCTTGCATTTACAGCCTATGCTAACTTATAAGCATAGTTGGCCATAATTCCCGAACAATTTAAGACGTAGATGCCAAATTCATAACATACGGCCATGTTGGCAGTCAGTACATTCTAGAACATACCATCCCACGGCGGCCATTTTGCCAGCCAGTAAATTAAATTTATGTAAAATAGTATAATTTTTTTTACAAATAANAATTTATGTAAAATAGTATAATTTTTTTTACAAATAATTGGCGACCATGTTTGCAGTTAGTACAAGTTGGCGGCCATGTTTGCAGTCAGTACAAGTTGGCGGCCATGTTTGCAAACAGTACAAGATGTTTTCAATGATGGCCATTTTGCCAGCCAGTAAATTAAAATTTATGTAAAGTGTTATAAAATCTTTTTAAAATAATCGGCGCAATGTTTCAAGTCAGTACAAGTCAGCCCAGGTATATTTTGGTTGTTCTTAGTTTCTTAGGCGTTGAAGATGAATATTCCAAATAAAATACTTGCAATTATCTCTGTCCAGGTATTCAATTGAACTCAACACACACACAGTATTTAAAAAAAAAAGATTGTTTTTTTTATAAAAAAGAAATAAAAAGTGTGTCACTATGCCTTTTATTAAATGCAATAAAAACACACATTGCATTTCGCAGTAAGAAAACAGATATTGGTGTCAAGAAAAAAAACTTGGAAAATTAATTATTCCGATTTAATATCTGCCATAAGTGAATATTTAAAAAAAAATTGAAAGTTAATAAACCCGGCACATAAAAAAAATACGCGAAACGAACTTACAATGTAAGGTGCCACCCCCGTCCCTCCATAAGCATGACATAACCATGCAGACAGGCCCCGTCGTCCCATTTCACATTTGCATGGCACAACCATGCAGACGGACCCAAATTAAACACTTGAAATTATCTCAGCCCAGATATTCAATTGAACTCAACACACACACACAGTAAATAAGTATTTAAGAAAAAAATAATCTTTTTAATAAAAAATAAATAAAAAGCATGAGACAGGCTTATTTACACTTTTTATTAAACGCAATACGTACATACACAAATTGTATTTTGCAGTAAACTATCTGATTTTAATGTCAAGAGTAAAAAACCTTTTTCTAATGAGCCTCGTCCCGGGATACATTTCAAGTAACTTCACCCGTCACATCTGCCTTTCTCTTCAAATTCACAATTTCGTTGACTTTGTGAAGGAGCCGGGATAGATGTATATCGATCGCAGTCTTCGGGCGGTCCGCATTGACAAACACTTGCACGCCTTGTTGTTGGTGCTTCCAAATGTCCATGCTTGGTGTTGAAAAAATCTTGGCGGTAGGAAACAATTTCAGTTGCAGCAGAGACTGCTGAGTTACGTCTGGCGGGTACATACATTTGTATAGATGACCGCCGCTCCAAAAAGAAATGAACAAAGTGTAATNTGCTGAGTTACGTCTGGCGGGTACATACATTTGTATAGATGACCGCCGCTCCAAAAAGAAATGAACAAAGTGTAATCTGTATTATTGCCAGAAGTGCTGCTTGCTTCGTTGAGTAAGTTTGGAAATGCCTGTTTGAAATAATACGTTGAGCTACTCACTTGATCGACGACGGATGAGGACCCATTCGCTGCAGTGAAGTTCTTGGCGTCGACGCACGAGGCGTAGGCCGGAAGCAGCTTCCCCGCAGCGGCGCCACCATTGGTGATGACAGTAGATGCTTCACCCAGTTGAAGAAAAATTAACTTTGACACATTCATCGAAGTAGCTGACCAACTGCTCTTTAGTAGAAGTAAGGGGTAATATTGCGGACGAAGCTAGAAACTCCAAGGCCTGCTTCCAAGGCCTGCACATCACGTTTTTTGATATTTCGACAATACACTAGTGCAGAAAAAAACCATTTCTGTAATGTCCTCTCGCACGGCTATCGCGGTTGTGTGAACACGTGATGTCTAGACACTCCCACGGGGCAATTCCTAGTACCGCGCATGTAGGCTAAATAATGCTGAAAAACTGTAAAATAACGGCGTTCTGAATTGCAATCTTCTCGGCAGCCTTCGCAGGGGAATGTGAACGCGCATGTTTAGTAGCCGGAGATGTAGGCAGAGTATTGATCACCTCAACGTCAGATATATTGTCACAGGTAGACTTAACAAGCGAAAATAGTGTCCAATAGTGCCAGTTCGAAAAGCATCGTCTTCCCCGAGAACCCAAAACCTGAATACTAGTCCAATGCAAGGGGCTTGAGTACACCCAAATTATGCAAGCGTTCCCCTCTGAGAACAAAAAGTAAATTGGGCTTATTTATAGGAGGGGACAGC